>JARYGA010007161.1:0-107149 GCA_030545235.1 Helianthus tuberosus
AATATATTCTACATTTGTTTAAGAAAATATATATTTTCTTCAAAACAGTATATTTTCTAATAATTCAAGAAAATATATATATCCTTTCTTTATTAAAAAAATATATATATTTTCTTCTTGACAAAAATATGATATATTTTTGTAACACTTGTAAAAATTATAATTTCCGTTTCTTTGGTTTCCAAAATACCGTTTAACTTATTTGTCAAAATATATATATGAACTTAATTTCCGGAATATTTATGTAGTTCATATTCCTTGTTCGGTTTGTCCAATTTTTTGGTGTAAATTATATATTTGTTTTCTTGTAATTTTGGTAATATTTTGTATTATAAGTCTTGGTATTTTTGTAAGTTATATTATTTCAACTCCTAAAATAATATAACTAATACACATAATATTACAAGTAATCACACAATTTGTGACATCTAAATATATATTTTCCTAAATACATATTTAGTCACTTTTATTTATCAAAATCAACCTCCAACATCTATAATTTTTGTAACAAAATTTATGACAAATTTTATATGGAAAACCATGGTTAGAATTCACTTATAATCATTTGTTTAAAAATATTTTTCTAAGTGTTTAAATTCTAGATAAATTTTGCCATAGTTTCCCCTTAAAAATGGAGGTTTCCATGCTTTCAAAGCATATCATTTTCTTTTAAAATCATCACAAATCAAAAACAATTTAATCAACACTTACCATGTGCCAAAATCATGCATTTTACACTACATCATGAACTTGAAATTTTTGTAAAAACTTGTAGTAACTTAGTATGTTATTTAGTAGGTTTAGTTACCCTTTAAAACATGGTTGTTTGTTTATAAATCATTTTCTTGAAAAATTTAGTCTTTCACAACTTATAAGATGATTTTCTAAAAATATTTCTTCTTGAATTTTTCATGTTAATAACATGTTTCTACACTTGATTTAACACTAAAAACATGATTAGTTTCTTTAAAAATCATGGTTATGTAAATCTTGTAATTAAACTTGGTTTCTTGAGAAAACTATCTTTGAAATCATCCATGTACAAGACTAATATCATACTTTAATCATCATCATTCATAAAAACAACTTCATCTTTCAAGTTCATGTTTACATAAAGGATGATCACTTTGATTTCTTACAAGATCATCCTCTCACTTGCTAGATCATGTGTTTAATCACAATCTAGCAAGTTTTATATAATGTTTAACATCATAAACACAAGTAATATACCATCAAGATACACACATACACTTAAACACCAATGATTCTTATGATTTTGAGCTTTATGTTAAGAGTTATGTTCTTATTCTTTGATGTTCTTCATGTTTAGTGACTTACATAACCTTTTAACCATCATAACAAGAAGTAAAAACAAGTTTCAATAGCCTTACTACTAGCACAAGCTAGGGAAGAGATTCAAGATGATGAAAATGATGAACTTGGTGGTTAAAGGCTCTTGAGAGAGGTCCTTCAACTTCCAATGGCTCCTAGCTTCTTATCCTTGCTTCTTACACCCTTGTAGCACCTTAGAATGGAAGAACAAGACTTGAAGATGGTGGGTTGGTGGGTGGTGGTTCACGGCCATAGCCAAGGGAGAGAGGGAGAGAGTGAAGTGTGGAAGTGTTTGTGAAATGTGAGATTATGAATTCACTTGTGGTTTTTATTTACAATCTTCCAACAACATATAGTCTCATGGGTAAAATGTTCCTAAAGGTAACAACATGATCAAATAAATAATTGAAACAAATCAAGGGTGGTCCATACCCTTGTGACCGTCGCCAATGGGGGGGGGTATTGATAGTACACTATGTCTGTAGCTTCCGTCTGTATCGAGTCTATGTATTTTGTCCTGTATGTGTGTTTTGTATATGTATGTATTTTGTATCTAGACAAAACAGGGAACAACGCGTTAATTGTATAGTGTGATCCGTAAGGGTGATAAGTGTCATCCGAACGGATGGCCATCCGATCGGATGGCCATCCGATGGCTGACCATCCGAACGGGTGACCATCCGAACGAGTGACATCCTCACCTCCCTGTGTTGCCTATAAATAGTGGGTTAGGGCCATTTGTCTAGAAAGTTTTGCCAGATTGCTAAAGCGAAGCTCTGCCTGACTTTCATTTGGAACTCTTGTATTTTCACATTCTATCAATGAAATCAGACATGTTAAGCATTGAGATTGTTGTATGTGATCCTCAGATGGTGTCAAGGGATTCCGCACCTCGCCATTGATCGATTCCACCACGTTCTACTACTAGAACAGATCCTGATTGTGCGCCTAACAAGTGGTATCAGAGCCACAGGAGGTCGGATCGGAGACAACTACAGCAGTTTCACTGAGATTTCAGCCATTTTCTACAGATTTCAGTCAAATCTCACCGGGGATTCTGATAATTTCTTCATCTTCTTCTACATTTCTTGTTGTTTACATACTTTCACACCTGGAAATCAGAAAAACTCAAAATTAAGCTAGATTTTACAAACGAAATTGAGTAAATTTGGTATCAAACTGATCGGAATTCAAAATAGAACAATCCTACAAAGTTTCATTAAAAAATTCAGACTAAAACATCATCAAATCGATCAAAAACTATGGACTGCTCTTCGTGCATGTCACACCCCCAAAATCCACACGCGAAGTATCACCGCTTGGGAGCGTGACTGACCAGGATCAAGCCACCAATCATATTGAACATGCAAGTAATAAATAAAAGTGTTTGTAATTCAACCAAACCAATATGAAAGGTGTTCAACACATAAGTGCAATATCAATGTTTAGCGGAAGCATAAATGTAAAACCCAACATAAGTAATAAGTTTATAATGTCATAAAAGTTTAACATGGCATCCACAATCCATGTTCCACAACGACTGCGCCTCCCGTGCAAGCTCCATGTGTACCTAAGGTCCTGCAAGGCATGTAACAGAGAGTCAACAACAAAGTTGAGCGAGTTCACAGCTGGTTGTTCAGTAATAAGTTCGTTTAACAAATCGTAAGTTCGTTTATAACCATGCCGTGTATCACTAGGCCATTTGTATGTTCATCTAGTGGGGGCTTCCCATGTTATAAGTTCAATTAGTGGGGGCTTCCCATGCTGTAATTTACTAGACTAGCTGTATCCATAAGTATCCTTCCCAATCCGAGGATAGTAGTAAGCATAAGTTTACGTAGGTTTTACGTAAGTGCCCTTCCCAACCGAGGACAGTGGTACGTAGCGAGTACGTAGATTTAGCGCTGGCGTCCTTCCCAATCCGAAGACGGTAGTACGTAGGTTTAGTGCTGGTGTCCTTCCCAATCCGAGGACAGTAGTACGTAGGATTTACGTAGGTCTAAACACTAGTGTCCTTCCCAATCCGAGGACAGTACGTAGGCTTTACGTAGAGTTTGGCACAGGCATCCTTCCCAATCCGAGGACCGTGGTAAGTAGTCTAGTAGTGATGTAAGTACAAGTAATTATTCAATCCCATTCCCAACCCACCGGGGAATCCCATGCCTTGGTAAAGAGTGTGAACTCACCTTGGTTTGCTCGGTATGCTAAATTATGTGCTCGCAAGTAATCAATCAAGTCCTATAGTTATGCACGTATTCACAATCAGTTTATATCCACATAGTTCACGTATCATTCATGATCATACGGTATCGATTAAATATCAAACGACTCATAGCATTAAACAGTTAATCGCATATTCACATGAGTTACATTTAACGACATATAACTAACCCAATTAACATTATCGCATCAATCTCCAAATCAAAACAGTTCATGGTCCATCACACAAATTTTAACCTAACAGGTCCAACTATTAAGCAAGTTCGATCCACACTTAATTCAGATCTATTACCTTGTGTGATGTGGCCTGCTATTATGCCAGCCCATTATATACCCCAACTATCACATAATCGCAAAACAATATAAACAAAGTTTGTGTTCAATAAGTGGCCGACCACCAACTTAATTGATAATGAAATTCTGTACAATTATCTTGAACAGTGAGCAACATATTGTATTCAATTAATGATCGACCAAATTTTCAGTTAATATGAATTTAATTAGACCGCTGACTTTTGAAACCGATTTGTTTATTGGGTTCACGTGTAATGAAAACCATTTTGTGATGAAATCACTTGGCCGAAATCACTTAGGTGATTTCGTTGAGATGGGATTTCATTGGGTGGGGGGTTTTCGTCGAGTACCTCATCATCATCAACAACCGTTTCGTATCACAAGAATCCCTAATCATCAATAACAGTTTCAACACGATCCATTTATAAAATCATTCGATCATCCAAACAAACCAAGGCATGTGATCATATGAATTACAAAACCATTCTACAATCATGATCGCATTCAGTCATCATTCGACATCAGAAACTATTATAAAAATCAAGATTATTAATATTAACATCGAACATGAGCAAGATATATATCACACAACAGATCCTAGAGATTTCTATCACATCCATCTATACCACCTACCATCATACAACGTAGCAGTTAACTCATGATATCACCAATAATCTATAATGATCTCCATTAATTAACTATCACTTATTCCCTGACAATGCACATGTAGTTAAAAGAAACAGTGGCCGACAATCATGAGGAGGTACTCCATTTGGCTGCACTATCTAAGCATATCACATGCAATGCAATGATATAGAATATTGGTCAACAAAGCAATTAATGGTACAATGATATTACTAACCGGCGGTTCTTGGAACGATGGAAAGAGAAACCTCGATGAAGTCCACTGCCGTCACGGTTTAGAGAGGGAGATGAGGTTGTTTAGGGTTCTATATGAATAATTAGAGTATAAGGTTTCTATATGGGCTATGGTTGAGGGGAGTTGGGTTGGGGCTTGGCCCAAGTGCGTGAACCCGTTGGTTTATGTGTCTCGCTCAAACGGACTGACTTGTTTATATTATCACTAAAATGTAATCAGTAAATAACTAATAAATAAATGTGCATTTGTGTATATGTTAGGTTAAACGCGTTTGGTTCGAGTTAACGATTAAATGATACGTTCCTCTTGTCGTGGTTATAATAATAATATTAATAATGTTAACACACCAATATATACATATATCGAACAGTACATAGTTTATTATTTCATTCCACTATAGATTAATGCTCCAAACATACATCAAGTATAAGCAAATCACAATGCAAACAAGTTATGAAAGTGTGACTGTAAACAAATAACGTGTCAAGGAAAGACCTTGGAAATTCGGGTTGTCACATTATCCCCAACTTGAAAGAAATTTCGTCCCGAAATTTAGCACGTGGTACTGAGGAAGCTAGTTGTGTTGCGTAGTTTACTGGTTTTCCTGGGGTGTCACATCATCCCCCCGTTGATTTGGAATTTCGTCCCGAAATTCTGTAGTAGCTTCAGCCTCAGTAGTGGTTTCACTGTTTCCGAACAACTGGGAATACTTGAGTTTCATTTGATCTTCTCGTTCCCAGGTAAACTCTGGGCCACGACGGGAGTTCCAACGAACTCGAACAAGAGGTATTCTAGTGTTCTTAAGGACCTTAACATCCCGGTCCGTGATTTCAACAGGTTCCTCGACGAAGTGTAACTGTTCGTCGATAGTGAGTTCCTTCAAAGGAACTATGAGGGTCTCATCTGACAGACACTTCTTCAGATTCGACACGTGAAAGACGTTGTGAACTGCACTGAGTTCAGCTGGTAAGTTCAGTCTGTAGGCCACTTTGCCTATTTTCTCTATGACTTCGAAAGGTCCGACGTATCGTGGATTGAGCTTGCCTCGTTTGCCAAAACGAACAACACCCTTCCAGGGTGAAACTTTGAGTAGCACTCGATCCCCAACCTGGAACTCGAGTGGTTTCCTGTCTTTATCGGCGTATGCTTTCTGACGGTCACGAGCTGCCGCCATGCGTTGTCGTATCTGAGCAATCTTTTCTGTAGTATCAACTACGAGTTCTGGACCTGTGATTTGACTATCACCCACCTCTGCCCAACAAAGAGGTGACCGGCATTTACGTCCGTACAATGCCTCAAATGGAGCGGCTTGAATGCTGGTGTGGTAACTGTTGTTGTACGAGAACTCCACTAACGGGAGATGTTTTTCCCAGCCGTTGCCGAAATCGATTACACATGCACGAAGCATGTCTGCTAAAGTTTGAATAGTGCGCTCAGACTGCCCATCCGTCTGAGGATGATAAGTTATGCTCATGTCTAAACGAGAGCCAAAAGATTTGTGCATTGCTTGCCACAGTTCTGAAGTAAAACGTGCGTCATGATCAGAGATAATAGAGGTTGGCACCCCGTGCCTTGAAACCACTTCTTTTAAGTAAATGTCTGCTAAGGTAGAGAACTTGTCTGTTTCCTTAATAGCCAGGAAGTGTGCAGACTTAGTGAGTCGATCCACGATCACCCAAATAGTATCATTCCCACGCTGGGATCTAGGCAGGCCAGTAACAAAATCCATGGAAATTTGTTCCCATTTCCATTGTGGTATCTCAGGTTGTTGGAGTGGGCCTGAAGGTTTCTGATATTCCGCTTTGACTCTCGCACAAGTCAAACACTTGCTAACGTATGTTGCTATGTGAGCTTTCATGCTAGGCCACCAATATGTAGTTCTGAGGTCGTGGTACATCTTATCTGAACCAGGATGTACTGAGTAGCGAGACTCATGAGCTTCATCCATTACAAGCTCGCGTAAGTTACCATAGAGTGGGACCCAGATGCGTCCCGTTACATAGTAGGCGTCGTCTGCCTTTTGTTCCAACCGTTGTCTTAAGCCGCGTAGGGCTTCAGCTCTGATGTTTTCTGGTTTCAATGCTTCTACCTGAGCATCTCGTATTTGTGCAGAAAGACCAGACTGAATAGTGAGTTGCAATGCTCGTACACGCCTAGGTGTAGTATCCTTTCGACTGAGGGCGTCGGCCACCACATTGGCCTTACCCGGATGGTACTTTATAGCACATTCGTAATCGTTCAGTAGCTCGACCCATTGACGTTGTTGCATGTTCAATTCTTTCTGCTTGAAGATATGCTCGAGACTCCTGTGATCGGTGTAGATGGTGCACTTGGTGCCATACAGGTAATGTCGCCATATCTTGAGCGCAAAAACAACAGCTCCCAGCTCTAAATCATGTGTAGTGTAATTCCGTTCGTGAATCTTAAGTTGGCGCAAAGCATAAGCAATGACTCTATCCCGTTGCATCAACACACATCCAAGACCCTGAATAGATGCGTCGCAGTAGACTACAAAATCGTCCGTGCCTTCAGGCAATGAGAGGATAGGTGCGCTACAAAGTCTATCCTTTAAGTGCTGAAACGCTGTTTCCTGTGTATTACCCCAATGATAAACAACACCTTTCTGTGTCAGTTATGTAAGCGGCTGTGCAATCTTTGAGAAGTCTTTGATGAACCGTCTGTAATAACCCGCCAAACCCAAGAATTGGCGTATTTCGGTTGGTGTGCGAGGTGCAGACCAGTTCTTGATCGAATCTACCTTGGATGGATCAACATGAATCCCATCCTTATTTACCACGTGGCCTAGAAAGTGGACTTCATGAAGCCAGAAGTCGCATTTTGAAAACTTGGCGTACAGCTGTTCCGTTCGAAGAAGTTCCAAAATAAGTCGTAAATGCTGCTCGTGTTCCTCCTGACTCTTCGAATAGATCAGGATGTCGTCGATAAAAACAATAACGAACTTGTCAAGATAGGGTTTGCACACCCAGTTCATAAGATCCATGAAAACCGCAGGAGCGTTCGTTAGCCCGAATGGCCTGACCAAAAAAACTCGTAATGGCCGTATCGAGTTCTGAATGCTGTTTTGGAGACGTCCTCGTCCCGGACTCTCAGTTGATGATATCCTGACCTCAGATCAATCTTCGAATAATAGCTCGACCCTTGTAACTGGTCGAATAAATCATCGATGCGTGGAAGAGGATAGCGGTTCTTCACGGTCACCTTGTTCAGTTCGCGGTAATCAATGCACATGCGGAAGGTACCGTCTTTCTTCTTCACAAACAATACTAGAGCTCCCCAGGGTGAAGAGCTAGGGCGAATGAAACCCTTTTCCAAGAGTTCTTGCAGTTGCTTAGACAGTTCTTCCAGTTCGGTTGGAGCAAAGCGATAAGATGCTCGAGCTATGGGTGCTGCTCTAGGAGCTTGTCGCCATGAATTACCAAAGGTTCTTAACCAGCACGAGTAATGCGGACGATCTTTTCTTTGCAAAGAATCTCTGCTCGATGTTGAGGTAGCCAATCCATACCAATAACGATGTCGAAACCATTACAACGTTGGGGTCGTTCCTAGCATCATCCTGACCAATCACGAACACTTGACCCCTGGCACCATTGCCGTCGTTATTACCCCCGTTGTTGTCTCCACTATTGTTCCCGTTTCCTTGGTTGTGGTTCTAATTCGGGTTCTGGTTCAACTGTGGGCAGTGTCTTCTGAAGTGACCTTTAGCACCACACGGATAACATCCCTTGTTACCCTGCTATTGCTGCTGATTCTGTGGAGCTTGTGGCTGCTGTTGTCGGTTCTGGTTTGTAGGACGTGAGCTTATACAATCTTTGGGCTCCATGACCAAGCTAGTTGCATCTCTGACAACGATCTTTGTTGCACTGCCCGCTGTGGTGCAAATTACATCGATTGCACTTGGGGTGGTTTCCCCTGTATCCACCCTGACTTCGATTACCAAAAGACTGCTGACTGGGGCTCCTGTACTCCTTCGTTTTTCGCTGCTGTGCCTGGGGCTGAACTGAAGTCGAACCCTTGCTGGAGGTTCCATCCCACTTTCGCTTGTTGTCAATAGGAATAGCAGAAGTAGTAGTAGTAGTACCAATACGTTTAGGCAGCTTGTTCTGTTCCACTGCCTGGTCTTTGAGGCGTGTAACATCCTGGATAGTAGCAAGGTTAGCAGCAGTCACATGGCCTTGAATCTCTGGTACTAAGCCTTTGGGGTACAACCCAATGCGCTTGGTGGGAGGATCCACCATAGTTGGACATAACACTGCCAGTTCGTTGGATCATTTCGTGTACGCTTCTATCTCTGACCCCGTCATCATCAGGTAAAAGAACTCCATTTCCAGTTTGTGGATGTCATCACGACTACAGTATTCACGTTTGATCAGTTCCTCAAAATCTTTCCATGGGGTGGCATTAGCAGCCGCTAGCCCCAGCATCTGAACTTGCGCGTTCCGCCATGTTAGCGCAGTGCCTTCGAGAGTACCAGTGGCGTACTTCACCCTGCGAGCCTCAGGGCATTCACATCTCTAAGACAGACTCGAGCTTTTCAAACCAATGGAGGAGTCCAACAGCTCCTTTAGTGCCACTGAAAGTACTAGGATGACAGTCTATGAACGTCTTGAATGTGCACACAGGTGGCTGAGCGTGTTGACCTGTCGTGTGCGTAAGAGTAACATACTTAAGCACGAGTGTTGGTTTACGAGAGTAGGATCTAAAGATCCTAGAGTAAGTGGTGATGGCAGGTTACACCTCCTGCCTGGGCAGCTGCGAGTGCTGCGGTAACTTGCTCAGTGATCGAAGCCGCCAACTGGGCTTGAGTTAGGTTAACGCGTCCACTCATGATCTTGATATCAAGGAGAACATGAGTGAGATAGGTTCGCGAAAGCGCGATGACAGAAAAGAGTAAGCACATAAGGGTTCTCAAGCAATAGTTGTTACGTTTATCTAAGCATACCATGAGCAAAATCCTATGTAATCTAGCATGTAGGTAATGTAAGCATGAACAATATTACCTATAGTGTTGAGTCTTGCACGTGGAGCGAAGCGTCGTTGTGGATCGTTGAGCACTGTACAGGTTATAGTCTGGTTTTAATAAAAACGTTTTCCCCTTATTAAAACCGAGTTCTCTATAACCAATGGCTCTGATACCAATCTGTCACACCCCCAAAATCCACACGCGAAGTATCACCGCTTGGGAGCGTGACTGACCAGGATCAAGCCACCAATCATATTGAACATGCAAGTAATAAATAAAAGTGTTTGTAATTCAACTAAACCAATATGAAAGGTGTTCAACACATAAGTGCAATATCAATGTTTAGCGGAAGCATAAATGTAAAACCCAACATAAGTAATAAGTTTATAATGTCATAAAAGTTTAACATGGCATCCACAATCCATGTTCCACAACGACTGCGCCTCCCGTGCAAGCTCCATGTGTACCTAAGGTCCTGCAAGGCATGTAACAGAGAGTCAACAACAAAGTTGAGCGAGTTCACAGCTGGTTGTTCAGTAATAAGTTCGTTTAACAAATCGTAAGTTCGTTTATAACCATGCCGTGTATCACTAGGCCATTTGTATGTTCATCTAGTGGGGGCTTCCCATGTTATAAGTTCAATTAGTGGGGGCTTCCCATGCTGTAATTTACTAGACTAGCTGTATCCATAAGTATCCTTCCCAATCCGAGGATAGTAGTAAGCATAAGTTTACGTAGGTTTTACGTAAGTGCCCTTCCCAACCGAGGACAATGGTACGTAGCGAGTACGTAGATTTAGCGCTGGCGTCCTTCCCAATCCGAAGACGGTAGTACGTAGGTTTAGTGCTGGTGTCCTTCCCAATCCGAGGACAGTAGTACGTAGGATTTACGTAGGTCTAAACACTAGTGTCCTTCCCAATCCGAGGACAGTACGTAGGCTTTACGTAGAGTTTGGCACAGGCATCCTTCCCAATCCGAGGACCGTGGTAAGTAGTCTAGTAGTGATGTAAGTACAAGTAATTATTCAATCCCATTCCCAACCCACCGGGGAATCCCATGCCTTGGTAAAGAGTGTGAACTCACCTTGGTTTGCTCGGTATGCTAAATTATGTGCTCGCAAGTAATCAATCAAGTCCTATAGTTATGCACGTATTCACAATCAGTTTATATCCACATAGTTCACGTATCATTCATGATCATACGGTATCGATTAAATATCAAACGACTCATAGCATTAAACAGTTAATCGCATATTCACATGAGTTACATTTAACGACATATAACTAACCCAATTAACATTATCGCATCAATCTCCAAATCAAAACAGTTCATGGTCCATCACACAAATTTTAACCTAACAGGTCCAACTATTAAGCAAGTTCGATCCACACTTAATTCAGATCTATTACCTTGTGTGATGTGGCCTGCTATTATGCCAGCCCATTATATACCCCAACTATCACATAATAGCAAAACAATATAAACAAAGTTTGTGTTCAATAAGTGGCCGACCACCAACTTAATTGATAATGAAATTCTGTACAATTATCTTGAACAGTGAGCAACATATTGTATTCAATTAATGATCGACCAAATTTTCAGTTAATATGAATTTAATTAGACCGCTGACTTTTGAAACCGATTTGTTTATTGGGTTCACGTGTAATGAAAACCATTTTGTGATGAAATCACTTGGCCGAAATCACTTAGGTGATTTCGTTGAGATGGGATTTCATTGGGTGGGGGGTTTTCGTCGAGTACCTCATCATCATCAACAACCGTTTCGTATCACAAGAATCCCTAATCATCAATAACAGTTTCAACACGATCCATTTATAAAATCATTCGATCATCCAAACAAACCAAGGCATGTGATCATATGAATTACAAAACCATTCTACAATCATGATCGCATTCAGTCATCATTCGACATCAGAAACTATTATAAAAATCAAGATTATTAATATTAACATCGAACATGAGCAAGATATATATCACACAACAGATCCTAGAGATTTCTATCACATCCATCTATACCACCTACCATCATACAACGTAGCAGTTAACTCATGATATCACCAATAATCTATAATGATCTCCATTAATTAACTATCACTTATTCCCTGACAATGCACATGTAGTTAAAAGAAACAGTGGCCGACAATCATGAGGAGGTACTCCATTTGGCTGCACTATCTAAGCATATCACATGCAATGCAATGATATAGAATATTGGTCAACAAAGCAATTAATGGTACAATGATATTACTAACCGGCGGTTCTTGGAACGATGGAAAGAGAAACCTCGATGAAGTCCACTGCCGTCACGGTTTAGAGAGGGAGATGAGGTTGTTTAGGGTTCTATATGAATAATTAGAGTATAAGGTTTCTATATGGGCTATGGTTGAGGGGAGTTGGGTTGGGGCTTGGCCCAAGTGCGTGAACCCGTTGGTTTATGTGTCTCGCTCAAACGGACTGACTTGTTTATATTATCACTAAAATGTAATCAGTAAATAACTAATAAATAAATGTGCATTTGTGTATATGTTAGGTTAAACGCGTTTGGTTCGAGTTAACGATTAAATGATACGTTCCTCTTGTCGTGGTTATAATAATAATATTAATAATGTTAACACACCAATATATACATATATCGAACAGTACATAGTTTATTATTTCATTCCACTATAGATTAATGCTCCAAACATACATCAAGTATAAGCAAATCACAATGCAAACAAGTTATGAAAGTGTGACTGTAAACAAATAACGTGTCAAGGAAAGACCTTGGAAATTCGGGTTGTCACAGTGCATGCTGACGTCATTCATCCGTTCGGATTGGACTAGATCTTGTTCACATAATTTTGCTGACGTCATAACCCATTCGATCGGATTGACATCCGATCGGATTGGTTTTGAGATTTAAAGTTTTCAAAAGTACAAGTCACTTCAATCGAACGACCATCCGATCGGATTGGTTTTGAGATTTAAAGTTTTCAAAAGCACAAGTCACTTCAATCGAACGACCATCCGATCGGATAGCCTTTCGACACTTGTGCCATCCGACACTTGTTACTTGGTTCATTGCTTATCTGTGTCATCCGATCGAAGTGTCATTCGATCGGAAGGCCATTCGATCCAAGTGCAAAATTTTGAAATTTTTGAAAGTTGTGAAATTTTTCTAAGTGTTTGACTTTTTCAGGTGTTTCAAGATGGGAGACGACTTCTTGAACCCCTTCAGTGACATCTTCGTGTACAACACTGGAGATATATTGATAAACACAAACACCAATTCTAACACAAATTCGAAAAAGGGGATTGCAGATTCTCTTAGCGTCGACAATGCCTACGGAACATATAACAAGCCACCGAAGTTGATGGTGTTAGTGCACTACGTCTATTGACTTCGTCTTGTATCATGTAATAGGATAGGATAGGATTATCAGTGCCCGAGGTTCGAGAATCGAGTTTTAATGGTTAAAGAGGTGATTCCGCTTGAAATTGCAAGAGGTCATTTCAAGCGAAATCAGAAAGTTCTGATTCCGCTTGAAACCTCCCTTGTCCATTTCGAGCGGAATCCCAACACTATATATAGGGCACTTGTCATTTCATTTGGCACACGGCTTCTGGATTTGTAACGAAGTGCTGCCAAAATCTGTTCAGGTTGTAATTGATGTTATATTCAATATAAGTGACAGATTTAATAGTATCAAGCTGTTTCCACGTCCGTTTCACTGATTCCGCCTTTGAATCGGATTACAAGCTCTTCTGAATGACTCGGTTGGGTCCAACAACGATCCTACAGATGGCGATTGAAGACTACAACTGTTGGTCTAACAGGTTTGATGGATGGTTGAAGGCTTTTGTGTATGAAAGCTGGAGGTGTTTGAAAAATGGTTTCGAGCTTACAAGACAAGATTATGAAAATTTAGCTGACACTGAACAAGAAAATTTTATTGCTGAACAAAAGTGTATTGCCCTACTTCATCAATCAGTCCGAGATAACATTATATCTTTGATTGACTATACCAACGCAATAGATTTATGGGCTAAATTAGAAAAGAAGTGTATCGGGGGTGAGGAAATTGTGAGAAACAAGAAAATATTGTTAAAAAAGGAATTCGATTTATTCACTTGTATGAAAAATGAGAGGGTATTACAGATGATTGAAAGGTTTAGCCATCTGAAAGTAGAACTCATAAGATATGGGATCACAATACCCGAAGATGAGATGGTCGAAAAGTTGTTTGAATCTCTGCCAGATGAGAAAGATTGGCAATACTATGGTCTGGTGCTGAAAAATACCAAACCGATGGCAGAAATGACAGTTGATTGGTTGATCGAGAGATTCGAAAGTCATGAATTGGAGATCAAGAAAATGAACAAAGTAAACAGCACACCATACCAACAGAATGTTGATCTTTACTATCGAGGAAGTATGATTCCAAAAACGACATCACCAAGAATCGCATTTACTGCTGAAAGTTCAAACGCTGTGAATCAAGAAAAGAAAAGCAGCAGTTTATCACCTAGCAGTGGTTATCATGGAAGTGGTTCTTCTTCGTCTGTTCCAAGCAATCAGCAACAACAAAATGTTCCTAAGAATGTTTTTCGAGCAACATTGCTGTTAACCTGAATAATGCTCAGAATTTCAACGAGGAGACAGCGAAACAACATATGGTTTTCCTTGCTTCTATCTTAGAGTCGTATGAAAGTCTGGTAGTTGGAAAGATCAGAAATACAAATCTTACAAAAGAGGACTACGACCAGATAGATGCTGAGGAGATGGAGTTAATTGATATACGTTGGTGCATGGCAAGTGTAATCCGCAGAGCACAACGGTTCATGGAGATCACGGGAAGAAATTCCATTGGAGGTCCTTCGACAAAACTTGGTTTCGATAAATCCAAGGTGACCTGCTTCAAGTGTAAGCAGAAGGGGCACTTGAAGCGTGAATGCAGAAACTCAGCAGCAGATGAAACAGCTAACCCTTTTCATGATGATTACTACAAGAAAGCTGTTTATCACCGAAACCGTGAAGAGCTACCCAGAATGAAGCAGATCGAGGAGAATCTAAAAGAAAAGTCGAGAGCTTTAGCTGTGATTCAGGATGATGAAGGTTTCGATTGGAGTGAGTTCTTGCCGGGAGATGATGCAGTTGGCTTTGCATTTATGGCACAAATTCAACAACAAACAGAACCAAATGAAGAGACAACATACATCCGTAGAAAGCTTATGGCTCAAAATATGAAGAAAAGGATCTACAATGCTTGGAAAGAAGCCAAAAAGGCAAAAAGATGGGATCCGGATCGTGAATGTTATTTAGATCTAAAAGGCAACATCTGTGTAGAACCATCATCAGTTGAAGTCGAAACTCTCATAAAATCAATAGCGGGAGATGAAGAACAGAGGGAGCTCGATGCTAAAAAGAAAGCCAAAGAAGAAAGGCTAAAGTCAAAGAAGGTAGATGAAGGGATCATCGACACTACTAAAGAAATGACTGTAGAAAACTTGACGAAAATGGCCGACAAAGTTTTAATGGCAAAAGCACTCGAGGTAGATTCCAAGTCTACTTCTAGTTCCGAGTCAACAAGCAAGGTCAGTAGTAGTGGTTCAAACAATGAATCAGGTAAGACTGATTATGCTAAAATAGAAAGTGATTGCAGAAATTGCATGAAAGAGTGCAAAGTCTGCAGCACACATGCGTATCTCTCACTCAAAAAGATCTAGGATCTGGTTGAAAAAGTTGAAAGGACTGAAAAAGATATTTTAAATCGAGATAAATTGGTTAAAGCTTCAAATGAGGGAATTAAAGAATTAACCGAAAAGATTGAAAAAGATAAAAGTGATATTGAACGTTTTCAGAAAGAAAATGAAAAATTAACTTTTGAAAATATAACAATTACAGAAAATTTTGAAAAGTTGAAAAGAACGGTAAAAGATTCTGACGAACGAAATGGTAAACTTACAAAGAAAATGTTCATTTGTCTGGAGTTCTTCAGGCAAAAGAAAAACAAATCAACCAGCAATTGGATGAGATCGCAAGTCTCAAGCTTCAATTCCAAGAAGCTAAGATTGAAAACGAGAGAATCAGTCTAAAGTTGACAAGCTATAACTCCGCTAGCTTTGTTCTTCAACACATTGTTCCCAAACCAATCGGGAAGAACAAAGCTGGTGAGGATGTCTATTCGGATGGAACGGGGGTGGGTTATCATCAAGTTCCACCACCTGTGCTCAACAATTTTTCAAAGAAACAATCCGGGTTGGTTAATGAATTTGAAACAAGTAAGAAAACAGAAGCTGAAAAACTTCTAGATACCATTGATGTCACATTCACTTCATCATCTGATGAAGATAGTGTTCAATCTGAAGTCGTAAAGAATGTTGTTGAGAATGTATTAAAATCAGACAGTGACTCGACTGAAGATGAAGAGTGTTTTCTGAACAACTACATTCCGAAACCAAAATCCTAGAACAAATCAAGTGATGAACCTACTCTTGTCATGTACAAGATGTCTGGTTCTGATAAGTTGTACTCGGATATTGAGTTTCCGATTGAGAATGTAAATGTCGATAAGCTGAAGAAAGTTTTCAAACTGGTTGAAATTGATGTTTCTGAGATTGAAGGGATGAAAAGTTCCAAAAGGTTTTTGAACTTTGAACGAGATAAATCTTACTATAAGAAACCTATTGTACCACCACGTTTTAACAAAAACAACCAAAACATATGGTCGGGTGGTTATCAGGGTAGTAAGAACTTTCCAAGAAGGAACTTTCAGAAACAGAAATTTGTTGACAAGAAAGTGTATGTGAAGAGCTCAAGTTCAATTTCCGAGCAAGAATCGGAAATCTTTTCAAAAACAAATGAAGATTTTTTTGCAATGAAGGCCTCACAATGTCAGACTGAAGGGAAAAGTCAGGTTGTTGACACCTGCACTTGCTTCAAATGAAATGAAGTTGGTCACATTGCACGAAAGCGCATCAACTTAAAACCTAAGTCTGTGGTTGCAGAGAATCCAAGAAAGAAAAATGATGGCAAAGGTAAAGCACCAATGTTTGTTGAGAAGAAGTTTTTGAAAAATGAAAACATTAAAGTCAAAACTAAATCCGTAAAACAGCCGGTAAAGAAAACTGATCATTTTTACAAACGGGTTGCTTCTTCACAACAAATATGGAAGCCAAAATCTCAAACAAAGACATCAGTTGAGACAAAACCAAAGGTTTCTGATATTGCAAAACAACCATCTTTAACCAAACAGGTTAAGATGGATGTACCTTTGGATTATTTTCAAAAGCTTGAGAAACAAACTTCGACCCCACCAGGGAAGAAGTATGTTCTAAAGAAGGTTCAACCATCTGGTCAACCTCAAAAAGATGAATTTTTCTTATACAAAAAGGTTGAGGTTGGAACCGAGGAGAGCCTGAAAGTGAATGATAACAACTTCCCACCACTATACACAGCAAAATCTCACCTTAATGTCAAGATACCTGAGTCAAAAGAGGCTTGGGTTGCTTCAACTTCTAACTAACTTCATGTGAAATGTGCAGGAGCTCCCGAGGTCTATCTCGAAGTGGATTATGGACAGTGGAGCATCCCGGCACATGACAGGGAGAAAGACCCTGTTATACGATGTTAGAGGTTTCAATGGTGGATACGTCGGTTTCGTAGGAAATAAAGGAGGACGTATTATTGGAGAAGGAACATTGTCAAATGGTGTGATTACATTTGAGAGAGTCAACTACATAGCCGAACTGAAGAATAACTTGCTCAGCATTTCTCAAATCTGTGATAGAATGTATTCAACTCATTTCACTAACAAGGAATGTCTGATTCTGAAACCGGGGTTTGTCATCCAGCAAGGTCTTCTAAACGTCAACAACAAACTTCCAACAATGATGAAGCTGGTCCCAGTAACGCTGGAGAGAATGATGAAGTCCAGCAAACTCCGACAACTTCGGAACGCGAGCCTGCTCCGGAAAATCAGACAACAGTCAATGATGAATCAGAATCTAATGATAGTCCTACTTTCGATCGTGGTGATTTAGAATCTAAGGGGGAGCAAATCCAATCTTCAGATCAGATAGTTCTTGACAATGAACAAGTTGCGGACCAAAATGTTACTAATTTGTAAAGCGAGGTGGATGTTCCTGGTGAAGTTATGCCTAGGACTCTTTCCTACCACCCCGAGGAGTTGATAATAGGAGAATTGTAATCAGGAGTTCGCACAAGAAGCCAGATTGACCATGGCCTTACTTGTTTTTATACTAAAATTGCTCCATTACAAACTGAATTCTCACTCAGTTGCTTTATTTCGCAGATTGAACCGCGAACATACAAGGAAGCACTGACGGAAGAATCATGGGTCAATGCAATGCAGGAGGAGCTGAGTCAATTCAAGAAAATTGGTGTATGGAAACTTGTCGATCTACCTGATAGACGTCGAAAGATAAACACCAAGTGGGTGTTCAAATGCAAAAGAGACGACCGAGGAGTGATTGTCAGAAACAAAGCTCGACTCGTTGTCCAGGGCTTTAGTCAACAAAAGGGGATAGACTTCACAGAGGTTTACGCTCCAGTTGCTCGACTTGAGGCTATCAGAATATTCCTTGCTTTCGCTTCATGGAAAGGTTTTAAAGTATACCAGCTAGATGTCAAGTCGGCGTTCCTTTACGGAAAGGTGAAAGAGGAGGTCTATGTCGGTCAGCCACCGGGCTTTACCGACCCAATACATAAATAAAAGGTTTACCTCTTGGACAAAGCACTGTATGGCTTGCATCAGGCCCCGAGAGCCTGGTACGAGACGCTTTCTCAACACTTGTTTGCCAACAGCTTTATCCGAGGAAAAGTGGACGCTACCCTCTTCACTAAGGAAGTCGATGGGCATTTACTGATCGTTCAGATATATGTTGACAACATAATGTTGATGAAGCAGAAGTTCGAGATGTCGTCAATGGGTGAGATGAAGTTCTTCCTAGGGCTGCAAGTCGACCAAATGCCTGAGAGAACTTTCATACATCAAAAAAAGTACGTTTACGACGTTCTGGAGAAATTTGGGATGTCCGAGACGGCACCAATGTCCACCCCATTAGCAATAAATCATGGTATAAACCCTGATCTCACCAGAGAGAAGGTCGACGAGACGCTATACCTCTCAATGATTGGTTCGCTGATGTACCTAACAACATCCAGACCTGATATAATGTACCCGAGATGCCTTGCCGCCCGATATCAGTCGAGTCCTAGAGCCTCGCACATGTCTATCGTCAAAAGGATTTTACGCTACCTGAAAGGAACCCCAAGCATGGGGTTGTGGTATCCCAAAGATGGTGACTTCATGCTCGAAGGATATTCAGACTCTGACTTTGGTTGCTGCAAGATCAACGCAAAATTAACAACTGCAGGATGCCAATTTTTCAGACCCCGACTGGTCACGTGGCAGTGTAAGAAGCAAACTTCTGTTGCTCTATCAACATGTGAAGCAGAGTACGTGTCTGCCAGCTGCTGCTTGATGACTGCCGTAAGGGTCATGCAAAAACCTAATTAAACTAAGTAGATAGTGTAAGTAGGGTATCGTATCCACGGGGAATATGTGGTTAGTGTTTAACTAAATTATCTAATTAACTACTACTAATCTAGATTTGGGGATTTTGATTAATTTGAAAGAAACTAAAAAAACTAACTACAAGAAAAGATATCAGATTTATAAAACGTAGCTTCCTCCAAACTTCAGGTTCTAGGTTTCACAAAACTCAGTTTACTCAGTTAATTGGCCATCACATAGACATGATGCTGGAAAGTTGATTAATTTAATTTGGTAATCAAAAATAGGTCTTTGTCATCAGATCTTTTACAGTTTGATTAACCCTATTTACTAGTGTGAGTCAACCTACTCTGTCACCCAACAAGTTACTAGGTTTTGTCATCAACCGAACAAGTTGTAAAGTAAGAACTCAAAACATATGCAAATAGTTCAAATAAATCAACACATCAATGTATTCATATAACGTTGTCAAAGTAAAAAATACATCCAAACCTGAGTTTAAACTGAATAAAGTAAAAACCTAACACCGTCCGCCCGAAGGAAGCCACGAGAGAGCCTAGCCGCTCATAGTCATCGCGTTCAAAACTGTATGCAAACTGGCTCTATTTTGCGTCCCTTTATTCACGTATGATGGTTGCCGAATCGAATCCCCCTAAATTCTCTGTTCTATGTGTTTTTATATGATAATAATCTGCCACCGCCTTCTTTAATTTGATATGGATCTATTTAGCTTTATGGACCAATGAAAGCATATCACATAACGTTTCCTTCAACCCAAAACAAACTAGTCCACTTTCTTCTTTTTTTTCATCAAATCCTATGACTTTTATTAACTGATCTTTGAAGCTCATCCACATTCATGCATTCTCTTCCAATATAAATCAATTAAATAATCAGCAAATGCATAGGATTATATTATAAATTATAAATTTGCAACATATTGTTGCATTAGTAGTTGTACTCAGTGCTTTAACCTTTCTTTATGGTAAGATATTGTTCCCCCTTTTTCTTTTCCTTTAGGTGGGCTTAAGTTTTGCTTTTGCAGTACCCACAATAATTTGAGAGAGAGCGAGCTCGGTGCCCTCTTCTACAATTGTTCTCAGCCGGATGATGAGAGCATGGGACTGTATGTCGCGCCCTCTCTTGATGGCCTGATGCAAGATCTTGCTACCGTATCAGTCGTCACATAACCTCAGAAAACACCCCCCTTTAAAACCCTAAATCACTCTCTTCTCTCTTCGATTGCAAATCCATTTGTACATCTGATTAACTTGAAGCATGAGCAGAATAATAGCAACAGAGAAAGGGTCAATAACTTGAATTCTAGCGCCGATTATTATCAAGGTTTGTTAACTTATATATTATCCACTCTTTTGCACTTTTTGTTTATGTTGAACTGTAATTTGGATTATGAAGCCCCAGAATCGGAAACAATCATGTAGGAACGTTGTTTATGAAATTATCAAGGTTCCAATTTAGTGACGATTATTAATCTGTTGAGTAGGAGACCCTTGGGGACCCTACGGGTCGAAATAAAATAGGCAACAATGAATCTTTGATGATTATGTAGTGGTGATTGAGAACGGTTGGTGGGTTACTGCAAGGCTGACAGTGGTATTTATGGCAGTGGAGTTGTGGTGTAGATATGTCTGTTAATGGTGGATAACAATGGTGGTAATTGCCGGAGAGGTGTATTAGTAGTGTCATAAGGTTCTCAGGATGTAGATTCGAGACAGTTAGGGTCTGCTCAGTCAAGTGTTGTCATCAGGAGTGAACCGGGTCAACATAGTCATTCGGTCACAAATGGAGGAATAAAATGTACAATCGAAACCAGTAGTTTAATTACATTAACTACATGACATATTAAGTCGTAGATTACTTATGCGTAACACGTATGGGGCGGTGACGCTGCTGTAGAGGTGGCGGACCAGCAGCAATGGTAATGTTTATATGAACCAAATAGCCTGCATATGCAATGGTACAAGATTAATTGTCACACAACTTCTACCCAGAATTATCGAAGCACAAATTATCACGGGAACCGCTGTTGGTAAACGTGTATATATACTCCGTATAAGCTTGACTATGTTGACAAAGAGCTTCCCTTTGTTTTGAAATGAAAACAGTTCCCTATAAAATTATGTTACGCTATGACAATTAACAAGAGACAAGGTCAAACACTAACCAAAATAGGAGCCTATGCAGTTAATAGCGGCGCTATAGCGGTGCTATAGCGGTGCTATAGCGGTTAGCGGAGGTCTGGGCTTGTAGCGGTTCAAATAGCGGTTGCTCATAGCGGTTCCGCTATTAGCGGTGCTATAGCCCGCTATTTGGCCGCTATTTGCCGCTATTTGGAAACCTGTATAGCGGTCGTATAGCGGTCGAAGTCAAATTAGGTCAAAGTTTGAAAAAATCGGTCAAAACTGGATCAGATATTAGTAAAAAATTGACCAAATCGGTTAAGTGAAACGAATTGTTACCTTAATTCGAACAAAAATCAGTTGTTGCTCCATGATTTTGAACCATTGTAGAGATAACTGATGGAGAAGAGAAGGGGAGCGGGAAAGAAAACGGCGTATGATGAAAGTGGGGATAATTAGGGTTATTTAAGTTTGGGTATTTTAACATATAATCCCCCTCCATCTTCATTAGTTTTTATTTAGTCCTCATACTTGTGAATTTATATATAAACAATATAAAATTAATGGTATATGTATATAATACTATAAAAATACATAAATTATGCATGGTATAAAAATTACCGCTATATCACCGCTATACCACCGCTATAACCTATATATCGTATAGCGGACGTTGACCGCTATCCGCTATTTTACCGCTTTAACTGCTTAGATAGGAGCCTATCTTCCTCAACCATTTTTGGCCACGACCAGTGATATGCAGCTTTTTCTAGAGCCACTAGCATTAAAAATTCTTGGTGACCCTTAGGAAGATGACCCACCCAAGGTAACAATAAATATTGTCTACTCAGACTTTCTAAGTGAAATTCAGGTGTTTACTATTCAAAATATATATTTCCTAGCACAGATACAAACATGATTTCTCTTGCATAATATAAACTCTAACAATCTCATTCATCTTTTACAACAAGAAACACTCAGTGGCATCTAAAAGTATATTTATGAGATACAAGCTCATAATGTAGAGCCACTAGAAATCATAGTAATAAGAAAGTGGAACCTGTAAAAAGTAGAATTATGTTTTGCTTGTAGACAAGCATGTAAGTTTGCATCCCTTCTACAATTATCTATGTTAACACAAAAAAAGGAACAACTAGAACGCATAATTGATAGATATTATACATTCACTCTGTACTTAATTAAGTCACACTGTCACAGATTATTCTATTATATTCTTATCAGGTTTGAAAATACAACTACACACCAACATGGTCATTCAAGAAGGCTACACAGATCCTTAATCATGCCACCTCCCCAACGCCAGCCGAACTATTGAAGAGCACACCATTTCCAGCATTACTGAACCCCTCCAACCAAAAGGTAACCACAAGAACTCACTGGTACGCACATGGAATGAAATCTAGATACTATGAGACTCTGGATTTGTATAACCAGCAATCTTAATTGTTACGTTGCTTTTAAAATAAAAAGTGTTTCTATTTTGTAATACAGTTTTTTTCTTCTAAAAAACAACCAGCTGCCCGGCTTTTAACTTTTAGGTAGACAAACTTTGACTTTTTTTACATTAACTCATACCTGATTTTACATTATTGAACCATGGCTGCTGCAACGCATATGTCAGTATTTTTTTTTTTTAAATTAGACAGCTACCCTGCTCTTAACTATTACTCTATTAGGTAGACACAATATGTTTTTTTGATAAACATTAAACACAGTCAAGGAAAATCAATTTTGGTCAACTTTAACTTATATATGATATTACATTGTCGTGGATGGCCACAACACCACAATGGTACGCCCAAATGATGTGCCAAATAGTCAACACTCTGTTGCGATTTGTAATACCTTATCAGATTGGTGAAGATGAAGCTTTAATTCCAAATAAGAAAGAAAGATGCAGAAAAGCAGCTACAGGTATAGCTACTTGAAAATGGAACGACAAAGATGGAGATTCAGATATCACGGTATAAAAAATAAAATAAAAATTGTGTCACTTGGGAATGTGTAATTTCACAAAATAAAATATATTTATATCTTTTTAGTTTTCCTTAATCAACCTCAATTAACTTATTATTTTTATCTATAATTTAGTTATTTTATAAACTGCATTATTGTTGATGTAGATGGGCGACGTAGATGGGCAACAAGAGAGTTAAGAAGATGGTAGTCGAAAACAAAGCAAGACAAACGAATGATAAGAAGAACAAGAAACGGTAAAATCTTATGGAAATTTGATGTTACATGTAATAAAAGAAAATTGACTTCATCCATAGGATCAACAGGTTTGTGTACTTGGGCATACCATATTTTATATGTTTATAAGATGGGGTGACTTAAGTCAACTCCAAGTTTGTGTTTATCTTTCGTGTTATACTTATTTTCTTTAGTCACTCAAGGCACTTCCATTTTTTCATGTAGTTGTAACCCCCGGGAGTTGAGTCGAAGGTAGGACGAAACCGTTCAACCTTGATTGTACTAGGCGGAATGTAACAAACAATTTGCTTCTACTTTAAGTGAAACTGAACACCGTCGTGTAACTTCGTATAGTGTTCTTAATTTGTAAGCCCTCGGCCGCGTTGCGGCCGGGGTTCCATCTAGTTGGTCATGATTTATCAAGTGAACGTTTCTAACATTAACTATATATTAATTTAGTGGTTTTTACATAGCTACACTATTTTAACTTATATATTAAACAACCTACAAAAATATAATAACCATTTAAAATAGTATATTCTATACTAATATTAGTGCATTTATGGTATAATAAGTGTTCAATAGCATGTACATAAAGTGCACCGATCAAATCCCCACACTTATCTTTTTTCGTCCCCGAAAAAATTATTCGTAATGGAATCACAATCAAAACAAATGACTTTCAATATATTCAATTATTTTATTAAAACAAATGACATCACACGTTAACCACGATTGTGAATATACAGTCTACTTAAACCCAACCGCCGGTTTCGAAGCCCTTATTTTCGATCCATTAAGTTCAAGTAATATATAGTCATCTATGGATCCCACACTCAAAAGACTACGACTCCACCTATTCCCGTTTCAAGCTTATGAGATTAAAAGATTTATAATCTACCGCCTTATATAAAAAACTCTTATATTATTCCGATTAAACTTTATGATGGATAGATGGAGGATATTGCGAGCTTACATGCTTTTGTATACGATCAGTTCAGCGGACATACGCCACACGAGTCACCATCCCCATGGTTAATGCCATAAACTTCACGTTTTTTTTATATATATAACTCCACCTAGAGGGTATGTACTGCATGAGTCGCTATCCCCACGGCAATACCATAGGATTTGTTTTTTTTTTTTTTTTTTTTTTACATGTGCTCAGATGAATGGATGGAATATTTTTTTGGGCGCCACACTGTTTCGGATTTGTTTTCACAAAAAGAAACAGGTATGCCAATTTAATCGGAAAAACTTATAAGTTTTTTACTTATGACGTACCCCTTATACTTTCCACAGTTTCAGTTTTACCATAGCTCCTAAGGCGGGAACCCACAAGACTCCTATTTAAAGTTATTTTATATCAAGCCTAAGGAACCTTTCAACCAGCTGGGCCTACCCACATATCCTAAATTAGACGTGTGACCGATTATTTATTATCTCATATATATAGTAATCGAAAAGCCACTGATTTAATTACACCTATCATTTTCCATTTTTGTGCGAAAACCTTTACAGGACATTTTCTAATTTTTTTTTCATTTTAATAGATTTTTCTATTTTTCAAATTTTTTTTTATTTTTTATTTTTTTTAATTTTTTTTAACTTAAAACTACGACTGAACTAACTACGACACAACAACCTAAACTAGACACTAGTTTCCCTCTCCCCGCACTTATTTCCTTCATTGTCCTCAATGAAGAAGGAAACTACCTACGACACAACTAAAAACATAAATAAAAACACATAGATAATGGAACAGACTCCCCTGATTTGACGTGGTTGGATCCTTTGAGCCTTGTTCCACAGCAACCGTATAGCATTTCATTCGCGGTTGCTTCAACACGGGACGCTTGTCTTGACATAATTCGAATCACTTTCATCCAAATGGAGATTGAGTATGGACAAAAGCAATCGACACCTACAAAATACATCTCAAAAGCTCCCAAACAGGTTAAACGGGTCAGTAAACGAAGATAAACGAGCGAAAACCGATTCGATGAGCAAACAAACCTCCTCAGACTTCCCCACACTTGTCCGGTTCATACACAAAAACAAAAACAAATGAAATATAAACAAAACCTGGGTTGCCTCCCAAGAAGCGCTAAGTTTTAGATCTTCAGCCAGATCATACCTATCAAATCATGGTGGATGTGTAGGGTGTTTGCAATCTCTCATTTTCGTCAACCTATTCATCCACAACTTCAAAACACCATCTAGCTTGTTCAACAACCAGGAACTATTCAACTCATACTTTTCTTCTTCTCCATCCATCTTCTGTGCCTCCTTCCTTTTCTTTCTCCTAATCCTCCTCGATTTCTTCTTCTTTTTCTTAACCTCTACCAACCTGTCAATCATAAAACATTCTTTCTCGTCCACAGGACTCTTCTTTTCAGAAGGTCCACACTTGTTAGCAATAGGTTTGGTTGAGTTTGAATATACTTTTAAAATCGATTTTTGATCCCCAAACCTAAACCTGACCGTTCCCTCAACACAATGAATGACAACATGAGCAGTAGCTAGGAACGGTCTACCCAATATAACAGTTGGTTGGTTATTTTTAACACAATCAAGTACCAAGAAATCAACAGGATAATAAAATTCACCAACTTTCACAATCACATCCTTTACAATCACCCGAGGACACGTAGGAGTTTGATCAGCCATCACCACTATGGTTTCAACTTTTTGCAGTGGTCCAAAATCATACTGATCATATAAACTCCCCGGTAATATACTCACACAGGCTCCAAGATCCAACAAAGCTCTATCCAATTTAAAATCACCTATTTTTATCGAAATAATAGGTGCTCCTGGATCTTGGAGTTTTGGGGGAAGGGTACCCATCAAAATGGCGTTCACATGAACGGTATCAAGTCTTTTAGGCAACTTGTGACGTCGTTTTCGGGTACTCAACTCTTCAAAGAATTCAACGTGATCAGGACTTTCTTTAATTTGTTCAAGCAATGGTTTATTTATTTTTATCTTTTCAAAACTTTCCCAATTTTCACCCTTAGATGATTTCCGTTTATTTAAATTTTTGGGTGCAAGTAAAGCTAAGGGGAATGGAACCTTTACATTCCCATTGTCAATATCAGAAAACGTTTTATTTAAACCATGTTTAGATTTTATAAAACTTTCAATTTCCTGATCACGTTCACTCTCATCTTCAGACTCAGTCACATCCTCTACCATACCCTCAACATGTTGTAGTGACTGAGTTTCAACAGTAGAACTTTTAGAAAGAGAAGGAGTGCTTACCTCATCTATGTGGACACTCGGGTGAGAAGAATTGTGAGCTAGATTTTTCTAACAATCACTAAGAAGCTGATCTTGATTTCTTCTGATTATAGCCACTTCTTCAGCTAATTGTCCAACCTGCTGTGACAATGCCTTAACTTCCCTATCTCTAACCTCATTGCTTTTCTGAATATCTTTCAAAAACTCCATGATCGTGTCAAACTTTTCATTGATGGAGTTTTCATCCGACTCATGTTGACCCACTTGCTCATTCTCTTGAGTTTGCCAGTTGCTTTCATAGTTATCTTGATCTCTTGAGTCTGCCACTTCCTTCACATCAACCGCCAACTGAGCAACTTGCTTGTCTAATGCTTGATATGCCTTAGCTCGTAACTCTAGATCCTTCTTTATTTGTTTCAGCATTTCCATTATCTCATTATTTGAACTTCTTTGAATAAACTGCTGCGGTGGAGGCGCAAAATCATTATACCCATCACATCCAAACTGGTCATAATACCCATCCACTTCATCCACTTCATCTACATCATATCTGGTATATCGGTTTTGAGTTGGTGATTGTCTGTTTTGAAAGCTCATCTACTGATGCATTGGTCGGTTATGTTGTGAGAAATCAACACCCTCAAATTCATTAAACCCGGGCTGATAAGCTCGATCCATGATTCAAAGACCTGCACAAGGACAAACAAGACCCCCGAGCGTAATATCGAACTAGCAAAAATAAAATAAAATAAAAAGAACAATATTTTTGGGTTTTTTTAGATTTTTTTTAGAAAGCAAGAACAACTAACTACTAACTAACTAACTAACTAACTAACTAAATAACTAACACTAAGCGCACTAATTCCCCGGCAATGGCGCCATTTTGATGACTGTGGTAAGGGTCATGCAAAAACCTAATTAAACTAAGTAGATAGTGTAAGTAGGGTATCGTATCCACGGGGAATATGTGGTTAGTGTTTAACTAAATTATCTAATTAACTACTACTAATCTAGATTTGGGGATTTTGATTAATTTGAAAGAAACTAAAAAAACTAACTACGAGAAAAGATATCAGATTTATAAAACGTAACTTCCTCCAAACTTCAGGTTCTAGGTTTCACAAAACTCAGTTTACTCAGTTAATTGGCCATCACATAGACATGATGCTGGAAAGTTGATTAATTTAATTTGGTAATAAAAAATAGGTCTTTGTCATCAGATCTTTTACAGTTTGATTAACCATATTTACTAGTGTGAGTCAACCTACTCTGTCACCCAACAAGTTACTAGGTTTTGTCATCAAGCGAACAAGTTGTAAAGTAAGAACTCAAAACATATGCAAATAGTTCAAATAAATCAACACATCAATGTATTCATATAACGTTGTCAAAGTCAAAAATACATCCAAACCTGAGTTTAAACTGAATAAAGTAAAAACCTAACTGAACCGTCCGCCCAAAGGAAGCCACGAGAGATCCTAGCCGCTCATAGTCATCGCGTTCAAAACTGTATGCAAACTGCCTCTATTTTGCGTCCCTTTATTCACGTATGATGGCTGCCACATCGAATCCCCCTAAATTCTCTGTTCTATGCGTTTTTATATGATAATAATCTGCCACCGCCTTCTTTAATTTGATATGGATCTATTTAGCTTTATGGACCAATGAAAGCATATCACATAACGTTTCCTTCAGCCCAAAACAAACTAGTCCACTTTCTTCTTTTTTTTCATCAAACCCTATGACTTTTATTAACTGATCTTTGAAGCTCATCCACATTCATGCATTCTGTTCCAATATAAATCAATTAAATAATCAGCAAATGCATATGATTGGTCATGATTTATCAAGTGAACGTTTCTAACGTTAACTATATATTAATTTAGTGGTTTTTACATAGCTACACTATTTTAACTTATATATTAAAAAACCTACAAATATATAATAACTATTTAAAATAGTATATTCTATACTAATATTAGTGCATTTATGGTATAATAAGTGTTCAATAGCATGTACATAGAGTGCACCGATCACTGCTGCACGCAGATCCTGTGGATTCAACAACAGATGCGCGATAACGGTTTGCAATTTCTTACCTCTCCTATATTTGTTGATAATGAGGCTGCAATCAACATAATGAAAAATATGGTACATCATGCTAAAACTAAACATATAGAAATTCATCATCATCCTTCATACGTGACTGTTATGAAAAGAAGTTGATACGAATAGAAAAAATCCACACCGACGAACAAAAGGCAGACTTACATACCAAAGCTTTTGATAAATATCGTTTTCAATATCTATTAAAATTGAATGGTATGAAGTTGTTGTCGGATGCGGATGAGATAATTTGCGTTGATAAGAAAACCACTGCAGACGATGTTGAGAAGCACACTGCGATGGTTTGTCGATTTTTTTGTTGTTTTCGTCTTTAGGGGGAGATAGATATATTTTTTTCAGAAAATACAAAAACAATAAAAAATGCAAAAAATCCAAAAACATGAGATATTTTCAAAATCCAAAACAATAGAAAACCAAAAAGAGTTTGTGTAAAAAGAGGAAATGATAGTACATCAGCTAGACAGTTACGGTATGCTAAGGAAATGTAATGTTTAAAAAGCGTTAAGCACTCTCGCTGATGATATTCCGATAGGTTTTTACACACTTAGTAGACTGTTTCGGGATATAAACATAAAAATCATTCCTTGCTTATTTCGTGGGGAACATCTCTCGGATATATAGGTAACCCCTGAAATCTTGTTTGACAGATTTTCTATTTCTGACATACTAGGTCTATGTACTTGATGATATCTGGGGTATTATACCAGGACTTCTGATTTTGCGGAAGCAATAGCCTAGTCCTCGTATAATACTCTGCACTGCTTTAATCTTAAAGCCTCCGCTCAGCATAAAAAATGATAAACATTGCAAAATGCTAATCATGTACTGTTGAAGAAAAGATCCCCAAATGGGACACACCGAAAGTCGATCCATCATCTCTTTGTCTGAACGGAAGTTCTAACCTGAGCTCTCATGGCCTCGCACTACCCTTTACAGATATCATTATTGTACATTCACCTGTAAGACTGAATATAGAGATCTGGATATGAGAGTATATTCTGAGGTGGGACACGCGTATAACTTAGGTACTTAAAACACTAAATCGTATCCTAAACAAGTTAAAATTTGTGTGAAAATTTAAAAAGATCAGTTTATCGGCAATCTAAGTGAATTGTTTAATACTTAATGTGTAATAAAGCTCAACGGTACTTGTAACTTGTTAGGAGCTGATATGATCCTCTAACACGCTCACCAAAAATATGTTTGTAAATATTTTACTTCTTTACTGCATTTCATTTCAGTTTAGCACAAAAACCAAAAAGATTTCATTGTGTTCTAGTTTAAAACTTTCTTAAAATCCCAAAAAGATTTTATTTTGTACTTTAGTTTTTCGACAAACCAAAAGTAGAAAGCTAATCTTCAGATTCTCAGTCATGAATCAAAGCAGGAAGTTTCTGAACTGGACAACAGGGTTGGGAGCTAATCTTGAAAAGTTTAAAATTTCAAAGTCAATGCAAGTTCATTAAGTTGACACTTGTACTATTTTCAGAAAAAATGAATGAAATAGTTTGAATAAAATGTCAGTTGTTTCGTTTCGGGTCAACCAAGGTCATTAACTTGGACTTGGTAGGCAAATTAAGTGCCTAGGGTCATTAACTTGGACCTAGATACTTGAGTGGATTCCTAAAACTGACCAAACCAGATAAAATGAGAAAAATAAAATTTAAAAATTGAAAACGAGGTGAGTTTGGATCAGAAGGCAATCCGATCGGATGGCAATCCTATCGGATGGCCATCCGAGAGGTGCAATGCCTATAAATAGAGGTCAAGGTGTTTCAATCAAACTTTTCCGTTCAAAGTGCCTTCCGACCCACACCCAAACACTCTCAATTGTTCTTGTTTGATTCTTACACTCTTGCTTTCCAAGATTCATTGGATTGTTGGCTTGCTCAACCTTCACAATGGGAAAGGTAAGATTACTAACTTTCACCGTAAATTTTGATGTTTTTGATGTTTTTGATGTTTTTATGGTTGTCGGCGGCTGTTAGTATGAAAACCCTAGATCTAGGCTTGTTTAGGCTGTTTTGATTCAAACCAAACATAGGGTTTTGTAGATTGGCCTTAGATCTATTGGTTTACCGTCTCAGTTTGTACAAAAACATGTTAGATTGAAGAATTGATGATTGATGGGTGTCGGTTATCGGTGCACATTTTGTCAAATTAAACCCAAACCATTAAGTTTTAGAGAAATCTGAACATAGGGTTTTGAAAATCGGCAAAAACTCTACGTGAAAATGTGTTCAATTTTGGAAAATTGTTAGAAATTTTTTATGTTCATATGATACTCAAACTGTTCTTCATGGCATATGGATAGAAGTACAATCCGATCGGATGGCAATCCGATCGGATGGTCATCCGATCCAATACACACCATTCTTTGTGTTTGAAAATTTTTCTAAGTATTGCCTTGATATACAATGTGCTTGTTTCATTCTTTATCTGTCATCAGTTGGATAGAATGGCAATCCGATCGGATGTCAATCCGATCGAAGTGCCATCTGATCCAAAGCACTTTATGTCAAGCCTGATCATCTTTGAGCTTACCTGTCATTGATCGAATGGCAATCCGATCAGATGGCCATCTGATCCATTATACATATTCACTTGGTTGACTTGTCAAAGGTGCTGATTTGTTATTCACTTGGAACGAACAACAATCCGATCGGATTGGCCTTTCGATCCAATTTCACCTACTTTGAAACTGATGATGTACTTTTATTGGTTGACTCATCGGATCGGATGACCATCCGACCCATCAATACTGCACAGAGTGAAGTTTCCAGAGTTAGAAAAATTTTGATGTTTTCAAAATTTTGTCACTATTTACTTGATGTCTCGAAACTCGTGTAGACTCTAACGTTGATTATTCTTGCAGACAAGAGCATTAGATTGGCATCAGTCTCACAACATTTACTGTATATTAGAAGAAAATTACGCGAATATGGAGCCATTCAGAGATATGGCAAAGTTTTTAAGGGAGAGTAGGATTGCCAAGGCGTTGACTGATAGGACGAAAATATATGAGTCACATGTGAGGATGTCTGGAGGTTGGTGAGGTATGAAGAAAGTGAAAAGATGATATATTCAGTGGTACAAAAGAAAGACAAGAATGATCAGGATATAGATGTTGAAGTAAAATTCAATGTAGAAGACGTGGGAAGGGTATTGGACTTAGGAGACAAGGATGATGACCCTACTATCATTCCTGAAAGATTATGCAAGGGTTTATGGTTTAGAATGGGTTTTTCAGGACATGTAAACGGCAAATATCTCAAGTCTATGTTTAGTCGACCATATAAGTTTCTAGTTCACTGTGTGATACATGTTCTATCACACAGAAAAGGATGCACGATCAGAGGTTATGGGATTACATAAAGCTCCAGACAAAGTCCAGATTTTCTGATTGGAAGCCACAATTTCCAAAACAAATTGTCAAAATTTTAAACACAGGAGAAAAAGATGTTACGTTAAAGATAAAGCCGCCTCAATGCTTGAAAAATATGCCACTGCGTGCTATGGAACATGATTTCTATGAAGACTTCCAAGGCTGGATGTACAATCAAAGCACGGCAGAAGCGATTTTTTCCTTGTATGATAAGAAGCCTGGAGAATCAAGGCGTATCAGTATTTTAGATCCTATGTGGTTGGTCAACTGCTCAAAGAAAGACATTGAAGGTCTATACTTCAACAAGATAGTTTATGACGCTCCAGATAAGGCTCAGGCTCAGCAATATCAGAAGATGGCTAATCTGTGTTTTGAAAAGGATATCAATTATGGAAGATATTGGGAGTCTAAATTCAGAGACCTTGAGTTAGAGGAGTTCTTGAAGAGAGAGAAGCAAATTGAAATATTTAAAGAGATAGCTGAAAGAGCTGTAGTTGTAGGAAGAAGAAAGCTAATGAGACCTCCACCAACTGACCAGACGCCAATCGAAAAAGAGGAGAACAAGATCCCAAGGTGGGATAGGAAGCGTGATGGTGATCCTGAATACAGAAAATACTGGAATGAAGTTGGTAGTCCTATGAGGCGGAAAATGCTTGCTGAACGTGATGAACAAATAAGACAGAAAGCTAAAGCTAGGAGTCGCAGTAGGAGGATGAATTAAAGACCATGCAGGAAGGAAGACTACAGCTACATCCAAGGGGGAGTCTGTTAGTACACTATGTCTGTAGCTTCCGTCTGTATCGAGTCTTATGTATTTTGTCCTGTATGTGTGTTTTGTATATGTATGTATTTTGTATCTAGACAAAACAGGGAACAACGCATTAATTGTAAAGTGTGATCCGTAAGGGTGATAAGTGTCATCCGAACGGATGGCCATCCGATCGGATGACCATCTGAACGGGTGACCATCCGATCGGATGACCATCTGAACTGGTGACATCCTCACCTCCCTGTGTTGCCTATAAATAGTGGGTTAGGGCCATTTGTCTAGAACTTTTTGCCAGATTGCTGAAGCGAAGCTCTGTCTGACTTTCATCTGGAACTCTTGTATTTTCACATTCTATCAAAGAAATCAGAATGTTAAGCACTGAGATTGTTGTATGTGATTCTCAGACGGTGTCGAGGGATTCCGCACCTCGCCATTGATTGATTCCGCCACGTTCTACTACTAGAACAGATCCTGATTATGCGCCTAACAGGTATAGGGTTGGGTTGTAATGGATGGTTAAGAGAACTAGTTAAAATCTAAATGTTTAAGTTAGTGTTTTTAGTTGTTATGTAATTATAAGGTGTGTTATGATGTTCGGTGACCATAACTAGCTCGGAAATGATAAAACAGTGCTTCTAGTGAAAATTTGGTGTTTCGGGTAGTGCCCGGTTGTTCGGTTGGTTATCTGTTCATTATGGTGCTAAACTACGCAATTTAGTGTGCTTTATGTTCCTTTTTTGTGACAGTTTTGATTCCTGACACCTAGGAAGGTATTCTGGACCATTAAACCATAATTCTGCATAATATTATGTTGTTAAAAAGCTGATTTTTGCTGAAAATTGCAGAATTCTGCAGTTTGTGTGAGTTTTAGGCACTTTCCGGCACTTAAACTATCACTAGGAAGACAGTTTTATGATCCTTACTTTTCTACACACTATACTAGTGTAACTCTTGGTTTCTGGCCCATTCTGTGTCTCAATATCATGTCTGTTTAAGTACTAAACTCCCGTCAGTACTTCTGATTTGGCTGATAACTGCGCTAACTTTGTTTCGTGCATCATTTGAATCATAAATGTTGCATGCAGTAATGATATGACATCATGTAATATGTGATGCACTTGTATGTATATGACAATAATCAGAAAGCGTTCATGTCATTAATTTAGATCTAGCACAGTCATTAAGCTACAATTACTGTTTAATTAATGTACGGATACATGGAAATTTGACTATTGTCACATTCTCCCCCCGTTAAGAATTTTAAACTGCGCGCTATCGGTTGTTGGGGAGTTAGGGAACAAATGCGAGTACTTTGATTTCATTCGATCTTCAGGCTCCCAAGTAAACTCTGGGCCGTGGCGTGAGTTCCAACGAACATTGACAAGCTTAACACTACTCCTCCGAGTCTTGCTAACTTTCTAGTCTGTAACCTCAACGGGTTCTTCAGTAAAGTGGAGAGTGTCGTCCATATGCACTTCATCCGGAGGGATGATAATTGTCTCTTGAGTTGGACTTTTCTTTAGGTTTGATACATGAAATGTATTATAAACACCGTGTAGTTCCTCTGGTAGTTCCAACTTGTATGCTACGGTACAAACCCTTTCCAATATCCTGAATGACCTAATGTAACGTGGGTTTAACTTGCCATGTTTCCCAAATCGTGCTACACCTTTCCAAGGTGAGACTTTTAACAAGACCATGTCCCCTACTTCGAATTCCAAAGGTTTTCATCTATAATCCGCGTAACTCTTTTGTCAATCACGAGCTGCCTTGATATGCTCTCGGATCTGCATGATCTTGTCAGTTGTTTCTTGGGCCAGTTTGGGGCCAACCATCTGTCTGTCTCCGGCATCTGCCCAACACAACGATGAGCGGCATTTACGTCCATAGAGAGCTTCGAACAGTGCGGCTTGAGTACTTGTATGGTAGCTGTTGTTATAGGAAAAGTCAATGAGCGGTAGGTGAGTATCCCAACTGCCACCCAAATCCATTACACAAGCGCGAAGCATATCTTCCAGTGTCTGAATAGTTCTTTCGCTCTGACCGTCTGTCTGTGGGTGAAAAGCCGTACTCAGATTCAACTGAGACCCAAAGGCTTCCTGAAAGGATTGCCAAATCCTTGATACAAACCGTCCATCTCAATTAGATATTATCGAGATAGGCACTCCATGACGTGCTACTATCTCCCTGAGGTAAAGCTCAGCTAGCTTCCCTATGCTATCTTTCTCTCGAATCGGTAAGAAGTGCGCAGACTTGGTCAAACGATCTACTATTACACATATCATATCATGTCCTCTAGGAGTCCTGGACTCCTGAGTAACTTTGTTATGAAGTCCAAAGAAATCTGCTCCCACTTCCACATGGGTATTTCAGGTTGTTGCAAGAGGCCTGAAGGTTTCTGGTACTCAGCCTTAACCTTAGCACAGGTTAGGCATTTCCCCACATAAATGGCCACATCACTCTTGAGTCTTGGCCACCAATAAAAATCTTTCAGATCTTGGTACGTCTTGTCCGATCCTGGATGGATCGAGTACCTTGACTTATGGGCCTCATCAAAAATAACCTTTCTAATACCACCATAAAGCAGAACCCAAATACATCCCATGAAATACAAGGTTCCTTCCTCGTTAGGCACCAACTTCTTCTCCATTCCTTGGAGATATTCAGCCTTAATGTTCTCCTTCTTAAGAGCTTCTCGTTGCACGGCATGTATACGTGAAGTGAGGTCCGTCTGAATAATCATTTCTTAAGCCTGAACCCTTATTAGCTTAATCCTTTCCTTTCGACTTAAGGCGTCTGCTACCACATTCTCCTTTCCAGGATGATACTTGATCTCGCAGTCATAATCATTAAGTAACTCAACCCATCGTCGCTGTCTCATATTAAGCTCTTTCTGATCAAATATGTGCTGTAGGCTCTTGTGATCCGTGAAAATAGTACATCGAGTACCATACAGATAATGTCGCCAGATCTTCAAAGCGAATACCACTGCGCCTAGTTCTAGATCATGAGTGGTATAGTTCTTCTCGTGGACCATCAGTTGGCGTGAAGCATAAGCGATAACCTTTTGGCGTTGCATGAGCACGCAACCCAATCCCTGATGCAAAGCATCGCAATATACCACGAAGTCTTCAGTGCCTTCGGGTAGGGATAGTATAGGTGCTTCGCATAGCTTATTCTTGAGCAACTGGAAGGCTTCTTCTTGCTTGTCTCCCCATTCATACTTCTTGTCCTTCTGAGTAAGGGAGGTTAACTGTTGAGCTATCTTGGAGAAATTCTCGATGAACCTGCGATAATACCCTGCTAAACCCAAAAACTGTCGTATCTCAGTCGGCTTCTTCGGAGTTTCCCAGTTCTTGATTGCCTCAATCTTTGTGGGATCCACATGGATACCATCCTCGTTTACCACGTGACTGAAAAACTGTACCTCGCGTATCCAGAACTCGCACTTCGAGAACTTAGCGTAGAGCTTTTCCTTCTTTAGCAGCTCTAGAATGGCTCTGAGGTGTTGCTCATGCCCTTCCTTCGTTCACGAGTAAATCAGAATATCGTCGATAAACACTATCACAAATTTATCGAGATATGGCTTGCACACTTGATTCATCAAATCCATAAATACTGCCGGTGCATTGGTTAATCCGAACGGCATCACTAGAAACTCGTAATATCCATAACGAGTTCTGAAAGCAGTCTTCGGTATACTTTCCACTTGAATCCGCAACTGATGATATCACGATCGAAGATCAATCTTGGAATACTAGCTTGATCCTTGCAGTTGGTCGAATAAATCATCAATCCTCGGCAAGGGATACCGATTCTTGATGGTTAGTTTGTTCAGCTCCCAGTAGTCGATGCACATTCGAAAGCTACCATTCTTCTTCTTGACGAACAGCACTAGAGCTCCCCAAGGTGAGAAGCTCGGCCTTATGAATCCCTTGTCCAATAACTCCTGAAGTTGTGTGGATAACTCTTGCATCTCTGAAGGTGCAAGTCGATAAGGTGCTTTGGCTACAGGTGCGGCGCCCGGAACCAAGTCAATGTGGAATTCGACTTATCGTTGAGGAGGTAATCCTGGCAAGTCTTCGGGGAAGACCTCAGGATATTCCCTTACCACAGGAATGTCTTCAAGCTTTGGCTCTTCGGCTTCCTTATCCATAATATGAGCTAAGAAGGCAACACGTCCTTTACGTAGACACTTCTGTGCTTTCATACAACTGATAATCCGCAAAGGCGTATCCTGCTTCTCCCCGTGAATCACAATCGTCTCTTCATTTGCCATCGGAATGCGGATGATCTTCTCATGGCACACTATCTCTGCTTGGTTGCTAGACAACCAATCCATCCCAACTACGACATCGAAGCTTCCCAAGTCTACTGGAAGAAGGTCTATCAAAAACTCATGCTCTCTAAGCTCCAAAACACAACCTCTAATCACCTAATTAGCTTCTACTAGCTTTCCATTAGCCAACTCTATCGAATACGGGACGTCTAACTTACTTGCAACTAAACCAAGTATATTCTTAAATTCTAGAGATACGAAGCTAAAATCGGCACCAGTATCAAACAACACAGATGCATAACGTTGATTAATAGGGAACGTACCAGTAACCATGTTTGGATCCTGGCGTGCTTTCCTAGCTCCAATGGTGAACACCCTTCCACGTGCCTGATTATTTTTATGGCAGTCCCGCTTAAAATGCCCCATTTCACCATAACCAAAACAACCTTGACCGCGTCCATTGTCGTTTCCGTTTCCACCCTGATTGTTGTTGTTATTGTTTCCTCCACGATTTCCGTTACCAGCTTGGTTCCCAAAACCACCACGATTCCCATTTCCACCAAAATTACCATTTCCTCCCTGATTTCGATTCCCAGTCTGATTTCCATTTCCACCACAGTTTCCATTACCACCTTGCCCTCCATTTCTTTCCACGTCCAGCACCATACCAGCATGCCTCCCTGGCATGCCCCACTTTGCCACAATTCTCACAACTCCCATACCTACATCATCCGGTGTGATGATGCTGACAGATATCACACTTGGGCAGAGTGCCCATATACCCCTTTCCTTTGGGTTCCGTTCTTGCAGCACCAGTCCTGACCTCGGCTGGCGGGTTAGCATCTCTTCGCTTGTTGGCGTTGTTGTTGTTCACTCGAGTGCCTTTCTTGAAGTTAGTGAACTTTCTTTTGTTATCCCCAGATGACTCCACACGAGTCTCTTTCTTCTTCATTTCAGAAATCGAGAACTTGGCCAACCGAACTGCTTCCTCAGTAAGTGCTACACTTAAGTCAATTGCCTTAGTAATAGTTGGAGGCTTAGAAGCTGTCACCATGCTCAGAATCTGAGGTGCCAATCCCCAGATAAAGCGTTCATTCCTTTTAAACTCTGGCTCCACCAGATAAGGGACAACTCTAGACAAATCATGAAATCTCTGCACATATTCAGCCACCTTCGGACCTTCCATTTTCAAGTTCCAGAATTCCATTTCCAATTTCTGGATCTCTGCTCGAGAACAATACTTTTTACGCATCAACTCTTTCAGTTCATTCCACGTCAATGCATACGCAGCAGCTTCACCCAAAGTCTGCACCTGGAGGTTCCACCACGACAACGCTCCATCTAGAAACAACCCAGAAATGTACGTGACTCTTTGCTCTGGAGCACATTTACTCATCCTCAAGACAGAGTCCGTCTTCTCCACCCATCTTACGAAGGCGACAGCACCCCCAGTGCCATCGAAATTCAAGGGCTTGCAGTCCAAGAACTGTTTATAAGTACAGCCTGTACACAAGCAACATCATTCACAGAAAGCATTAGCAAAGCACCCTTGGAAATGTCCAAACGTATTGTAATGTGTCTTAGGTGACTAAACATTACCGATTGGTGGGTTATTCCCTGAGGTACCTCCGCTGTGTTCGGAGCGAAGGGTCTCGTGTTGTGCGATGGACTGTGAGATGCGCTCTTGTAATTCCGCCTCTGTCGTAGGCAGAGGGTTATTGGTATCGGTGTTCCTTCAAGGCGGCATTCTCCTTCTAATAAGAAGATTCGGACATGTCAGGCCTTATTCATTAAATAAATAAATAAATAAATAGTTGTCTAGAGGTCGTATGTACGTATATATAAGCAATCATCATATCAAACAATCACGCAACAACATAATCATAGCATGAACATGTAATCCAACAATGTATTTAATGAGAACACGACTGTTGAGCTTTCATTAATCATCAACCACGAGTTACATTGTTTTCACACTGTATCATACCAAAAGAGACATAGGGTCACACTACCCTTGTTAAATGAGTCTGTCAATATACAAAAACAATATAGTAAAAAAGTGGTCTTCAAAGTCTTCACAATCTCGGCTCAATTGTAGTGCTCTCACCAAAAGTAATGCATCTGCATAAAACCAAAAACCTACTATGCTGATGGCGGAGGAGGAGGAGGGAAGAAAAGCAATCTGCGAACATGCGAGAGCTCCTCCTCGAGCTCGTAGACACGGCGATGCAAAAAGCTAATTTGCTGCTCGACAGTAAGAAAACGGGCATCAAAACCCTGAATAGGTGTGGGAGCAGCAGGTGGAGGTATGAATGGAGCTGATGATGATGAGTGTGGAGGGACAAAAGTAGAATGACAGGGACATGGTGACCGTCGGGCACCCTCACCGAGCTCTAACTCAAGAACTCTACGACTCAGGATCTCAAACTGCAACTGCAGTGGCAAAAGCAACTCATCCCGTGTGTATCCAATGTAATGTAAGGGATTGTAGGGGTCAGAGATAGGCATAGAGTATGGTGGAAACCACCTGAAAGGCTCATCTAGTGACGCTGGCGTAAATGGAGTGAAGGATGTAGTTTGTGGGATCGAAGGGAACTCAGCTGAAGCAAAAGGGTCATAACTCTGGGGCTGGTCCGAGGTACCCTCCCTTGGTCGGGGAGCAAGGGTCTCCTGGAGGAATACAATAGGGAGATCAGTGCGATGAGCATCATAAACGAATGGAGGTGGGGGAGCAACATCAGCGGGTGGAGGTGGTGGAATGAATCGCTCAACAAGTGGGAGATCAATAGGTGCAGGTATCGGCTCTGGAACAAGAGGTGCAATATCAGGCTGGCCAAAAGGAATAGGGTCTGGCTCAGGAACAGGCTCTGGGACGTGTGGAGGTATGGGGACTCGAGCAGGGGATAGTGGTGCAGCAGACATCGCAGTGTCGTCATCGGAATCAGTGGCATAAAGCTGCAGTCCTGCTGCCCGCAGGGTTGAAGAAGTCACAGACTCAAAGGAGTCTGAAACCGAATGTAAGCTAGAGTCGAAAGATAACTCGATGACTGGAATAGCAGGAGGAGGTACAACAGAAACCTCATCATCAATCTCCCCGTCGCTCTGAGCATCCACTGGGGGACCATCCAAAAATAAGTCGACATCATCGTCAAACAGGTCATCAAAGGGCCAATCCTTAGGAGGAATGACCACGAGGGGAACAACGTCGAGGATCAGAGCCACAATGTGCTCACCATCGGGGTGACCGATGATGAGATGATCATGGATGGGAGCAGGAAAATCGAAAAGATCCTCAACAGGGACGCCATCAGCTATAGGCATGTCATCGCCAAAATCCGGTAATGCGAAAGGCTGGAAGTCATCCTCATCCTCAGACAGCATCTCGGGATCTCTCTCAGTGTCTGATGTGAATATCTCCGACTCAGGCATGACCTCATCATCCGAAACGATGGCCATCGGGTCGTGGGCGTCAGATAACCCACTTTCAGAGGAAGACATGGGTGCCTGTAACATAATAATCATAACATGTGCACATATGTTAACCACTAACACTCACTATATGCAAACAAAGATGATCATCACTTAATCATGCATTCACATAACCGTTCATGAAACCTTTCTATTTTAACTAGTCTACCCCATGCAAACTAAACCACCACTGTGACATTGCATTGTGTTTCCTGTCTTTCCTTTATAAAACGTTTGTTCCATGGATCTTGGCGTTTTGTGTATGCAATGAAAAATTATTTTGTAAAAATATTTTCGTGAGAGAGCCCTAATGATTGTAGTCTAGACTCGAGAAGGAATCCTAGTTCGCTACAATCGAAGCTCTGATACCAAACTGTCACACCCTGACTTTTGCGGAAGCGTGTTACATGTGACTTGCTTAATATCACTGCATTCAACCATAACAAACAACTATATGATAGAAACCACGATGTTCATCCATAACTAAGTTTCAAAATAATACAAATCATATTGTTTTAGAACTAAACGCAGACTTCAAGTTCAATAATACAAACCAACCAAGGTTTTAAGTTCCATAACGGACTTTAACAAAAGATACTAATAAAACGAGGCTTTGAACCATGTATCCTATCAAAACACGATTTAAACCCTCCGATACTGGATGCCATCTTTTATTGTAGACACATCTTGAAAACCTTGAACGCCCGCCAGATCCATTTTCAATTCCCTGAAGTACATATAGTTTGAAAACATCAACAAAAGTTGAGCGAGTTCATGTGTTTTGTATATGTGCACGAATAACCTTGTAAACATTTGTAAGTATGTATTTGTAAACCGGTATGAAAGCATCTAGGAACAAATCAATTAATGATTTGCAAGGTCATTAATATGTGTGTAACAGTGTAGGAAGGCTCAATCCTTTGCGTATTTCGTACCGGGCCACCCAGCTGGAACGACATAGTCACCACATATGGCCAAATCGCGGACCCATGGGTAGGGCTCGCAACACCCAAATAGATCTATCACTCATGCCCCTCGGTCCTTATACAAGGATTAATGGTCTCAAGTTAACGCCTACCCATTCACATGATCTAACAGTTCATTCCTTAGCTAACCATACCATTTGTAATCATAGTAACATTTGTAATATGTATTTCACCCCCGAAGTTATAAAACTAAAAACAGTTAACAGAAAAGGGGGACATGAACTCACAACCTTGCGTCTCGTAAACTGGTATAACTCAAAGCTTCTGCTTGGTTGCACGACTACCTACACACGTGCTATGGTTAATTAGACGGATGGGTCGTGCCTTGACTTTTAGTCTTTATGACTTAGTATCTTTGAGTTACGTTTCTGATGTCATGAACATTATTCCAAAGTATATAATTATTTGTTAAAATAATAATATTTTAACTTAAATTATATTTATTAGTTATTGGAATATTTGTCACAATAATATATTTTAACTTATTTGTTTTGTAATCCTTCATGAATATTTTCCCCAAGGATGGGTATACTTATACTTGTATTTTTAGACTTGTGTATTTTGCCAAGTATTGGTGGCGTATTCAGGTGTGTATTTATACGTACGAGAATACGTATTTTTATTGTATTTATCAAGTATTCTTATGCTTAATTTTTGTATTTGTACTTTCCGGAATATTATTTTTAACCAATAGAAATCTCCAATTTTCGTTTTTAAAATATATATATTTTAAGAAAACTTTTATAGAAAATTATTTACAATTCTTCCTTGGCAAAAATGTTTATATTTTCATATAAACCTCAAAAATAATATATTTTCAAGTTTAACTTAGAAAATATTTATAAATCCATTTTTCTCCCCAAAAATAATATATTCTACATTTGTTTAAGAAAATATATATTTTCTTCAAAACAATATATTTTTCTAATAATTCAAGAAAATATATATATATCCTTTCTTTATTCAACAAAAATAATATATCTTCTTCTTGACAAAAATATGATATATTTTTGTAACACTTGTAAAAATTATAATTTCCGTTTCTTTGGTTTCCAAAATACCGTTTAACTTATTTGTCAAAATATATATATGAACTTAATTTCCGGAATATTTATGTAGTTCATATTCCTTGTTCGGTTTGTCCAATTTTTGGGTGTAAATTATATATTTGTTTTATTGGAATTTTGGTAATATTTTGTATTATAAGTCTTGGTATTTTGGTAACTTATATTATTTCAACTCCTAAAATAATATAACTAATACACATAATATACAAGTAATCACCCAATTTGTGACATTTAAATATATATTTTTCTAAATACATATTTAGTCAATTTTATTTATCAAAATCAACCTCCAACATTTATAATTTTTGTAACAAAATTTATGGCAAATTTTATATGAAAAACCATGGTTAAAATTCACTTATAATCATTTGTTTAAAAATATTTTTCTAAGTGTTTAAATTCTAGAAAAATTTTGCCATAGTTTCCCCTTAAAAATGGAGGTTTCCATGCTTTCAAAGCATATCATTTTCTTTTAAAATCATCACAAATCAACAACGATTTAATCAACACTTACCATGTGACAAAATCATGCATTTTACACTACATCTTGAACTTGAAATTTTTGAAAAAACTTGTAGTAACTTTGTACGTTATTTAGTAGGTTTAGTTACCCTTTAAAACATGGTTGTTTGTTTTAAATCATTTTCTTGAAAAATTTAGTCTTTCACAACTTATAAGATTATTTTCTAAAAATATTTCTTCTTGAATTTTTCTTGTTAATAACATGTTTCTACACTTGATTTAACACTAAAAACATGATTAGTTTCTTTAAAAATCATGGTTATGTAAATCTTATAATTAAACTTGGTTTCTTGAGAAAACTATCTTTGAAATCATCCATGTACAAGACTAATATCATACTTTAATCATCATCATTCATAAAAACAACTTCATCTTTCAAGTTCATGTTTACATAAAGGATGATCACTTTGATTTCTTACAAGATCATCCTCTCACTTGCTAGATCATGTGTTTAATCACAATCTAGCAAGTTTCATATGATCTTTAACATCATAAACACAAGTAATCTACCATCAAGATACACACATACACTTAAACAACAATGATTCTTATGCTTTTGAGCTTTATGTTAAGAGTTATGTTCTTATTCCTTGATGTTCTTCATGTTTAGTGACTTACATAACCTTTTAACCATCATAACAAGAAGTAAAAATAAGTTTCAAGAGTCTTACTACTAGCACAAGGCTAGGGAAGAGATTCAAGATGATGAAGATGATGAACTTGGTGGTTAAAAGCTCTTGAGAGTGGTCCTTCAACTTCCAATGGCTCCTAGCTTCTTATCCTTGCTTCTTACACCAGTGTAGCACCTTAGAATGGAAGAACATGTCACACCCCCAAAATCCACACACGGAATACTACCGCTTGGAGGCGTGACATGACCAGGATCAAGCCACCAATCATATTGAACATAAGTATGTATATCAAAAGTCATTCATCAATACGATAGGTGTTTACAAAACCAAATATAAACAAGTGTGTCGCGGAAGCATTTAATGTAAACCCAACATAAGTTTAAGTACAAAATGTTATAATGTTTAACAACACGTTCACGATCCATGTCCACAACGACTGTGCCTCCCGTGCAAGCTCCAAAAGTACCTATGGTCCTGCAAGGCATGTAACAGAGAGTCAACAACTAGTTGAGCGAGTTCACAGTTGGTTATTCAGTTATAATGTACATTTCGTAAATCGTATGTTCGATTTGTAATCAGGTATCGTATGTAATAGCATCGCGGCCCTCGAGGCATGTTTGCGAAGATTAGTGGGGGTTTCCCATGTTTTCTAGACTGGTTATGTTTGTATCGCGGCCCTCCAGGCATGTTTGCGAAGATTAAAGTATAGTTCGCGGCCATTCCAGGCATGTTTGCGAAGATCGTTCTAGTATAGTTAAGGTTGTTGTCCTACCCAAGGAGGACGAACGTACGTATTCTACCCAAGGAGAATACGCAGGATTAATATTGGCATCCTACCCATGGAGGATGGCGGTACATATCCTACCCAAGGAGGATATGTAGGTTCCTTTATAGTATCTTAATCCATTCCCAACCCACCGGGAATCCCATGCCTTGGTAAGAGTGTGAACTCACCTTGTTTCGCTCGGTATGCTAGGTATGTGCTCAAAGTAAGTCAATCACGTCCTAAAGTATGCACGTATGTGAAATCAGTTTGTGTCCAAGTTATGCACGTATAAACATGTAGCACGTAATCACAATCATATACAAGATGGTTACACTTAACAGCAGTCAAATATTCCAGTTAGCATTTAACAGAATTAACTCAAGTTACTGCACAGATCAGCTATTCGGCGAAACACGCATGTTGGCGAAACACAGATAGTGGCGAAACACAGATAGTGGCGAAACACATATAGTGACGAAACACATTCTGTTTCGTCGAGGTGTCCCCCCTGGCGAAACAGAACTTCTGATTCGTCGTCTATTCTTGGCGAAACACATTCTGTTTCGCCGAGAGTTCTGTTTCGTCGAACAGTTCAGTTTCGCAGACATCAGTTACAGCAGATGCGAAAAACACATAAACCCAACAGCCGTAAAACAGCAATTCCTCAATCATACAGAAATCATTCAACACAGAATCATCGTAACATCATCATAACATAAGCATCACCGTTCTTAACGTCTAGCACGAACCCTAGGTTATGTGTACAACATATAGATTAACATACAACATCATATCATCGATTCCTATCAAGATACTAATGTGTATTCAAAATCAGGCCATATAAACAACATTCAGAACCGAGTATCATCAACATACCCTCCTATAATCCAGAAATCAAGCATAAACACAACATGTATAAAGAAATCAAGGGGCAAAGAAACCGATTTAAACGAGCACGCACTAACCGAGATATTCGGGATGAACAAGGGAGGATTCGAGAGAGAAAGATGATGGTTGAAGATGGTTATCGCCTTTTCAAAACGGAGAGTTCTAGGGTTTCTATTTTTGTTAAAAGTGTGAAACAGGAAGTCGGTTTTACTTAATAGCCACGAATTACCGTTCTGGGCCCTTAATGGGCTTTGCGAATCAATGGGCCGACGAAACACATCAGTTTCGTCGTGAAGTTCTATGGCGAAACACACTGTTTCGTCGAGTTGCTTGATGGTGAAACACATCAGTTTCGTCGGGATGTATATGGCGAAACAGTCTGTTTCGTCGGGTCCTTTCATATTTTAAACAGTTTAAGTTTTCAACAGGTGTTTCATGTTATAAAGCCAAACACAAAATCATGCAACCACAATGCGTTCATTATAAAATAACGTATACAGTTACAAGTTAAACAAGTCAAACAACTACACAGTCAAAGTCAACGTGCACTAAATGCGAAAAAGAAAGTCGGAAACTCGAGTTGTCACATTATCCCCAACTTGAAAGAAATTTCGTCCCGAAATTTAGCATGCGGTTACTGAGGAAGCTAGGTAAGTTATCGTTTACTGGTTTTCCTGGGGTGTCACATCATCCCCCCGTTGAGTTGGGATTTCATCCCGAACTTCTGTAGTAGCTTCAGCCTCAGTAGTAGTTGCATTGTTTTCGAACAACTGGGGATATTTGAGTTCCATTTGGTCTTCGCGTTCCCAGGTAAACTCTGGGCCACGACGGGAGTTCCAACGAACTCGAACAAGTGGTATTCTGGTGTTCTTGAGGACCTTAACATCCCGGTCCGTGATTTCAACTGGTTCCTCGACGAAATGCAATTGTTCGTCGATAGTGAGCTCCTTCAGAGGAACTATGTGGGTCTCATCTGACTGAAACTTCTTCAGATTCGACACGTGAAAGACGTTGTGAACTGCACTGAGTTCAGCTGGTAAGTTCAGTCTGTAGGCCACTTTGCCTATTTTCTCTATGACTTCAAATGGTCCAACATATCGTGGATTGAGTTTGCCTCGTTTGCCAAAACGAACAACACCCTTCCAGGGTGAAACTTTGAGTAGTGCTCGATCCCCAACTTGGAATTCGAGTATTTTCCTGTCTTTATCGGCGTATACTTTCTGACGGTCACGTGCTGCCGCCATGCGTTGTCGTATTTGAGCAATCTTTTCAGTAGTATCAACTACCATTTCTGGACCTGTGATCTGACTGTCACCCACCTCTGCCCAACAAAGAGGTGATCGGCATTTACGCCCGTACAATGCCTCAAATGGAGCAGCTTTAATGCTGGTGTGGTAACTGTTGTTGTATGAAAATTCCACAAGTGGCAGATGCTTTTCCCAGCCCTTGCCAAAGTCAATTACGCACGCCCGAAGCATGTCTTCTAGAGTTTGAATAGTTCGCTCAGACTGCCCGTCTGTCTGAGGATGATACGCTGTGCTCATGTCTAAACGAGAGCCAAAAGATTTGTGCATTGCTTGCCACAGTTCTGAAGTAAAACGTGCATCACGATCAGAGATAATAGATGTGGGCACCCCGTGCCTCGAGACAACTTCCTTAAGGTATATGTCTGCTAGAGTGGAGAACTTATCCGTTTCCTTGATAGCCAAGAAGTGAGCAGACTTTGTGAGTCGATCCACGATCACCCAAATAGTATCATTCCCACGTTGAGATCTGGGTAGACCAGTAACAAAATCCATGGAAATTTGCTCCCATTTCCATTGTGGTATCTCAGGTTGCTGGAGTGGGCCTGATGGTTTCTGATATTCTGCCTTGACTCTCGCACAAGTCAAACACTTTCTAACGTAAGTTGCTATGTGGGCCTTCATGCTAGGCCACCAATATGTTGTTCTGAGGTCGTGGTACATCTTATCTGAACCAGGATGTACTGAGTAGCGAGACTTATGAGCTTCATCCATTACAAGCTCGCGTAGGTTGCCATAGAGTGGGACCCAGATGCGTCCTGTTACATAATAGGCGCCGTCTGCCCTTTGTTCTAACCGTTGTCTTGAGCCGCGTAGGGCTTCAGCCCTGACGTTTTCCGGTTTCAATGCTTCTACCTGAGCATCTCGTATCTGTGAAGGAAGACTAGACTGAATAGTGAGTTGCAACGCTCGTACACGCCTAGGTATAGTATCCTTCCGACTGAGGGCGTCGGCCACCACATTGGCCTTGCCTGGATGGTACTTTATAGCACATTCGTAATCGTTCAGTAGCTCGACCCATCGACGTTGTCGCATGTTCAGGTCTTTCTGCTTGAAAATATACTCAAGACTCCTGTGATCGGTGTAAATGGTGCACTTGGTGCCATACAGATAATGTCGCCATATCTTGAGCGCAAAAACAACAGCTCCAAGCTCTAAATCGTGTGTAGTGTAATTCCGTTCGTGAATCTTAAGTTGGCGCAAAGCATAAGCAATAACTTTATCCCGTTGCATCAACACACATCCAAGACCTTGGATAGATGCATCGCAGTAGACTACAAAGTCGTCCGTGCCTTCAGGCAATGAGAGGATAGGTGCGCTACAAAGTCTATCCTTTAAGTGCTGAAACGCTGTATCCTGTGTATCACTCCAACGGTAAGCAATACCTTTCTGTGTCAGTAATGAAAGCGGCTGTGCAATCTTTGAGAAGTCTTTGATAAACCGTCTGTAATAACCCGCCAAACCCAAGAATTGGCGTATTTCTGTTGGTGTGCTAGGTGCAGGCCAGTTCTTGATCGAATCTACCTTGGATGGATCGACATGAATCCCATCCTTGTTTACCACGTGGCCTAGAAAGTGGACTTCACGAAGCCAGAAGTCGCATTTTGAAAACTTAGCGTACAGCTGTTCCGTTCGAAGGAGTTCCAGAATAAGTCGTAAATGCTGTTCGTGTTCCTCCCGATTCTTCGAGTAAATCAGGATGTCGTCAATGAAAACAATAACAAACTTGTCAAGATAAGGTTTGCACACTCTGTTCATAAGATCCATGAAAACCGCAGGCGCGTTCGTTAGCCCGAAAGGCATGACTAAAAACTCGTAATGGCCGTAGCGAGTTCTGAATGCTGTTTTGGAGACGTCCTCATCCCGGACTCTCAGTTGATGGTAACCTGACCTTAGATCAATCTTTGAGTAATAGCTCGACCCTTGCAACTGGTCGAATAAGTCGTCGATACGTGGAAGTGGATAACGGTTCTTCACCGTCACCTTGTTCAGTTCGCGGTAATCTATGCACATACGAAAGGTACCGTCTTTCTTCTTTACAAATAATACTGGAGCTCCCCATGGCGAAGAGCTAGGACGTATGAAACCCTTTTCCAAGAGTTCTTGCAATTGCTTAGACAGTTCTTCCAGTTCAGTTGGAGCTAAGCGGTAAGGCGCTCGAGCTATAGGTGCTGCTCCTGGAGCTAGCTCGATCTGAAATTCGACCTGGCGATGAGGCGGTAACCCAGGTAACTCTTCAGGAAAAACTTGAGGAAAGTCGCGTACTACAGGAATATCCCAGATCTTTTTCTCTGTCGTCGATGTATCAGTAACGAGTGCTAAAATAGCTATGTGACCTTTTCGCAGACACTTCTGAGCCTTCAAGAAGGAGATGATGCCACTAACGACACCACTCTTGTCGCCTTGAATTTCGAGAGGTTCTTTGCCAGAACGAGGAATACGAATGATCTTCTCCTTGCATAGGATCTCTGCTTGCTGTTGGGATAACCAATCCATACCGATGACAATGTCGAAACTACTCAGAGTTATAGGAATGAGATCTATAGAGAAAGTCTGACCAGCGAGGATAAGATTACAACCTTGAACTATGTGTGTGGCCTCTAGACTTTTACCGTTAGCTAACTCTACTACATGTTTGGTGCTTAACAATGCTGGTGCGCGTTTAAGCATTTTACTAACTTTCAGAGACATATAACTGATATCCGCACCCGAATCAAATAATACCGTAACATAAAAGTCGTCGAGAAGAAACTTACCCGAAACCACATTAGGATCGTTCCTTGCGTCACTCTGACCAATCACAAACATACGACCCTTTGCACCATTGTTGTTGTTGTTGTTGTTTCCCCCATTGTTGTTCCCACTGCCCTGATTATTGTTGTTGTTATTCTGATTCTGGTTTAACTGGGGGCAGTTCCGCTTGAAGTGACCTTCAGCCCCACACTGAAAGCATACCTTATTTCCTGGCTGTTGTTGCTGTGACTGGTTTCGTGGAATGGGTGACTGTTGTTGCTGGTTCTGATTCGCAGGCCTTGAGCTCCTGCAATCTTTAGCTTCATGACCTACCCTTAGACATCTTTGACAGCGGCCTTTACGACACTGACCACTGTGGTGTTTGTTGCACCTGTTACATAGTGGATGATTTCCCCGATATCCACTCTGCCCCTGACTACCAGACGATTGCTGACTCGGACTCTGGTAATCACTAGTCTTGCGCTGCTGTTGTGTTTGAGACTGTACAGTAGCTGAACCCCTGCTGGAATCCCCTTCCCATTTCCGCTTGTTGTCACTGGGAATAGCAGGAGTAACTGGAGTGGTAGCGGTAGTAGCGCTGATACGTTTAGGCAGCCTGTTCTGTTCCACCGCCTGATCGGTGAGGCGATGAGCTAGCTTGACGATCTGTTGAATAGTGCCAAGATTCGCTGAGGTTACGTGGCTTTGAATCTCCGGCACCAGACCATTGAGATACAGTTCGATACGCTTAATGGGAGGGTCCACCATAGTAGGACACAGAATAGCCAACTCATTCGATCTTCTGGTGTATGCTTCAATTTCTGACCCAGTCATTTTCAAGTGATAAAACTCTATCTCTAGCTTATGAATATCATCACGGCTACAGTATTCCTCTTTAATCAAATCCTTGAAATCATTCCAGGGTGTGGCGTTAGCAACAGCCAATCCTAACATCTGCACTTGCGCATTCCACCAAGTCAGCGCAATGCCTTCTAGTGTACCAGTGGCGTACTTCACCCTGCGAGCCTCAGGGCATTCGCACATTTCGAATACGGACTCGAGCTTTTCAAACCAATGGAGGAGTCCAACCGCTCCTTCCGTGCCACTAAAAGTAGTAGGACGACAGTCCATGAAAGTTTTGAAGGTACAAACAGGTGGCTGAGCGTGCTGACCTGTTGTATATAAGAATCCAGTACAAGATTAAAACACAAGAGTTGGTTTAGGAGTGTAGGATCTAAAGATCCTAGTGTGAGTTACAACTGCAGGGTATACCTCCTGCTTGTGCGGCTGCAAGTGCCTCAGCAACTCGCTCGTTAATAAGAGTCGTCAGTTGGGCTTGCGTCATGTTGATACGTCCAGACATGATCTTCATATTAAATATGACATAAGTGAGAGAGGTTCGCGAGTAGTGCGATAACAAAAGGGAATAATCACACAAGTGTTCTCATGCAATAGTGTCAAGTTAACCTAAGCATACCCGGAGCAAAGTTCTATGCAATTCTAGCAAGTAGGCAATAAGACATGTACCATATTACCTAGAGTGATGAGTCTTGCACGTGGAGCGAGGCGTCGTTGTGGATCGTTGAGCACTGTTCTGGTTATAGTCTGGTTTTAATAAAAACGTTTTCTCCTTATTAAAACCGAGTTCTCTATAACCAATGGCTCTGATACCAATCTGTCACACCCCCAAAATCCACACACGGAATACTACCGCTTGGAGGCGTGACATGACCAGGATCAAGCCACCAATCATATTGAACATAAGTATGTATATCAAAAGTCATTCATCAATACGATAGGTGTTTACAAAACCAAATATAAACAAGTGTGTCGCGGAAGCATTTAATGTAAACCCAACATAAGTTTAAGTACAAAATGTTATAATGTTTAACAACACGTTCACGATCCATGTCCACAACGACTGTGCCTCCCGTGCAAGCTCCAAAAGTACCTATGGTCCTGCAAGGCATGTAACAGAGAGTCAACAACTAGTTGAGCGAGTTCACAGTTGGTTATTCAGTTATAATGTACATTTCGTAAATCGTATGTTCGATTTGTAATCAGGTATCGTATGTAATAGCATCGCGGCCCTCGAGGCATGTTTGCGAAGATTAGTGGGGGTTTCCCATGTTTTCTAGACTGGTTATGTTTGTATCGCGGCCCTCCAGGCATGTTTGCGAAGATTAAAGTATAGTTCGCGGCCATTCCAGGCATGTTTGCGAAGATCGTTCTAGTATAGTTAAGGTTGTTGTCCTACCCAAGGAGGACGAACGTACGTATTCTACCCAAGGAGAATACGCAGGATTAATATTGGCATCCTACCCATGGAGGATGGCGGTACATATCCTACCCAAGGAGGATATGTAGGTTCCTTTATAGTATCTTAATCCATTCCCAACCCACCGGGAATCCCATGCCTTGGTAAGAGTGTGAACTCACCTTGTTTCGCTCGGTATGCTAGGTATGTGCTCAAAGTAAGTCAATCACGTCCTAAAGTATGCACGTATGTGAAATCAGTTTGTGTCCAAGTTATGCACGTATAAACATGTAGCACGTAATCACAATTATATACAAGATGGTTACACTTAACAGCAGTCAAATATTCCAGTTAGCATTTAACAGAATTAACTCAAGTTACTGCACAGATCAGCTATTCGGCGAAACACGCATGTTGGCGAAACACAGATAGTGGCGAAACACAGATAGTGGCGAAACACATATAGTGACGAAACACATTCTGTTTCGTCGAGGTGTCCCCCCTGGCGAAACAGAACTTCTGATTCGTCGTCTACTCTTGGCGAAACACATTCTGTTTCGCCGAGAGTTCTGTTTCGTCGAACAGTTCAGTTTCGCAGACATCAGTTACAGCAGATGCGAAAAACACATAAACCCAACAGCCGTAAAACAGCAATTCCTCAATCATACAGAAATCATTCAACACAGAATCATCGTAACATCATCATAACATAAGCATCACCGTTCTTAACGTCTAGCACGAACCCTAGGTTATGTGTACAACATATAGATTAACATACAACATCATATCATCGATTCCTATCAAGATACTAATGTGTATTCAAAATCAGGCCATATAAACAACATTCAGAACCGAGTATCATCAACATACCCTCCTATAATCCAGAAATCAAGCATAAACACAACATGTATAAAGAAATCAAGGGGCAAAGAAACCGATTTAAACGAGCACGCACTAACCGAGATATTCGGGATGAACAAGGGAGGATTCGAGAGAGAAAGATGATGGTTGAAGATGGTTATCGCCTTTTCAAAACGGAGAGTTCTAGGGTTTCTATTTTTGTTAAAAGTGTGAAACAGGAAGTCGGTTTTACTTAATAGCCACGAATTACCGTTCTGGGCCCTTAATGGGCTTTGCGAATCAATGGGCCGACGAAACACATCAGTTTCGTCGTGAAGTTCTATGGCGAAACACACTGTTTCGTCGAGTTGCTTGATGGCGAAACACATCAGTTTCGTCGGGATGTATATGGCGAAACAGTCTGTTTCGTCGGGTCCTTTCATATTTTAAACAGTTTAAGTTTTCAACAGGTGTTTCATGTTATAAAGCCAAACACAAAATCATGCAACCACAATGCGTTCATTATAAAATAACGTATACAGTTACAAGTCAAACAACTACACAGTCAAAGTCAACGTGCACTAAATGCGAAAAAGAAAGTCGGAAACTCGAGTTGTCACAGAACAAGACTTGAAGATGGTGTGTTGGTGGGTGGTGGTTCACGGCCATAGCCAAGGGAGAGAGGGAGAGAGTGAAGTCTGGAAGTGTTTCTGAAATGTGAGATTATGAACTCATTTGTGGTTTTTATTTACAATCTTCCAACAACATATAGTCTCATGGGTAAAATGTTCCTAAAGGTAACAACATGATTAAATAAATAATTGAAATAAATCAAGGGTGGACCACACCCTTGTGACCGTCGCCAATTGGGGGGGGGGGGTAGGGTTGGGTTGGGTTGTAATGGATGGTTAAGAGAACTAGTTAGAATCTAAATGTTTAAGTTAGTGTTTTTAGTTGTTATGTAATTATAAGGTGTGTTATGATGTTCGGTGACCATAACTAGCTCGGAAATGATAAAACTGTGCTTCTAGTGAAAATTTGGTGTTTCGGGTAGTGTCCGGTTGTTCGGTTGGTTATCGGTTCGTTATGGTGCTAAAATACGCAGTTTAGTGTGCTTTATGTTCCCTTTTTATGACAGTTTTGATTCCCGACACCTAGGAAGGTATTCTGGACCATTAAACCATAATTCTGAATAATATTATGTTGTTAAAAAGCTGATTTTTGCCGAAAACTGCAGAATTCTGCAGTTTGTGTGAGTTTTAGGCACTTCCCGGCACTTAAATTATCACTAGGAAGGCAGTTTTATGATCCTTACTTTTCTACACACTATACTAGTGTAACTCTTGGTTTCTGGTGCATTCTGTGTCTCAATATCATGTCTGTCTAAGTACTAAACTCCCGTCAGTACTTCTGATTTGTCTGATAACTGCGCTAACTTTATTTCGTGCATCATTTGAATCATAAATGTTGCATGCAGTAATGATATGACATCATGTAATATGTGATGCACTTGTATGTATATGACAATAATAAAAAAACATTCATGTCATTAATTCAGATCTAGTACAGTCATTAAGCTACAATTACTGTTTAATTAATGTACGAGTACATGGAAATTTGACAATTATCACAAATAAATCACTCGTTATCCATGTTTATCAAGAAGTAAGTTTGTTGATGTTTGTTTATGTATGTCAGGGATACATATACGAATGACATCCGTATAAGTCATTTAAGTGTGAGAACTGCTTTTTCTGAAAAAAAAAAAAAAAAAAAGGAATTCTAAGGGCGAATATAATTTGATTTGGTTATGTTAAAATATGAGATTTAGAATTTGCTTTTCTAATTAAAATAAGCACAATGTCGAGTACAAGTATCCAGGACTACTCCGGTTGTTAACGTTGGCTGGAAAACCTACAAAACTGATCACTGTTAATTTCATTGTGGAGGACCAGAGTGTGTGTCCATGACCAACTTCCTACGTGAGATCATGAAAGTGTTATTTTTTAATGAAGTAGTAAATGAGATGGAGTAAACAAGAGAATTTTTGTGTTCTTCTATCTTTTTAGGAGAAGATGTATCCATACGTCGGACTATGTCTGTCTAATCATGCATGTGACACCCGACTTTTCAGGCCGTACCGTACAATTGTAACACGTGTTGGGAATAGGTAACAGAGCTATATCTGACTGATTATGATGTTTATATATGGTATTTTATGAGTTGGCAAATTTAAACTTTGGTAAAAATTATGTTGGCAACGATAAAATTAACGCTTATCGCGTAACGGTTAAAATGCGAAACGAACGTCGGTGATCATCCGATCAGTGTTAAAATCCTAAAAATAGTATGTTATGATTATAATAATTATTTTAATCATATCAGTGTGGAAAAATAATTTAAAACGCTAAGAAACTCTATTTTTTGAGTTTTAAGCGCATACCGCGCGGTGCAGCGCGTATACCGACAAAATAATGTCAACACAGCCTGCCAAGGCAACTAATAATCATTTTGGTAATAATTTGGTAAGTTTATTATTATAGAACAATAAAAATAAATAAAAACGCTTAAATCTCTATTTTTGCAATTTTAAGCGCGTACCGCGCAGCACAGCGCGCAAACTGCCAAATACAGGCAATGTCGCCAGTCCAGGCAAACAAAATATTGTTCAGTAATATATTGGTGAGTTATTTTTATAGAATGATAAAAGTAATTTAAAACGCACTAAAACAGAATTAAAACGCTAGATAAAATACTCGGTATCCAGTAAAATACAAGTTTTTAGCCTAAATTACATTTATATATATATGTATACATATAATTAAAATCAGATATATATATATATATATATATATATATATATGTTTGTGTGTGTTTAGGGACATGTGTTAGTAGAAGACTTCTCTCTCTCTCCTCTTTCATACATTCATTGGGCAATTTGGGAGGTGCATGCATGAGTGTTTCCTTATCTTCCCCATATCTTCACAAACCCAAGGCACTTTTCAAAAATCACTTGAACACTCTCTCTCTCTACAATTCAGCAGAAAACCTCCTTCCATCCTCCATAATTTTGAAAATTTTCAAGTTCATGTAAGAATCAACTTAAATCCAAGGTGTTTCCAAGTTATTTTAAAGATCCAAATGTGTTTTCTTGGTGAAACAAGCTTTCAAACATCAAAAATCATGTCAAAACCCACTTGAATCTTGAAGGTATAAAAACTAATCTTTTAAAAATGTTCTTGATTATTTTTATGGAGAAGAAGATAGTAAAAGTTTCTCTTGTTCTTGGATTTAAACATAAACTTGAAAACTAAAATAAATGGGTTTTTGAATAAAATAAAAATGGATGTGTACATGTATGTATATGTGGCCGTACATATGCATGTGTGTATGTTAGAGTATGAGTTTTGATTTTTAGTATGATCTTGTTTGATAAAATGTTGAAAAGTGATGTGCATGTGATTTTGGAAAGTTCTAAAATGGTTTTAATCATGTGAATGAACATGTAAAAATAAAAGTTTGGATTCATATGAGTGTATGTATATATGAGCCGTGTATGTATGTATAAGTATGCATGCATATAATATTTTGATGATTAAAAGTCTTAGATATGTAAGAATGTGTGTGTCATGCATATATGTTAAATGATTAGATGATGATACATGAAAAAGATGATGTTCTTGAATGTTTGAACATAAGTAAAGTGCATAATAGATATGATTTAGTTCATGCATATTGATGATGATATGATATGCTTGCATTAGATGCACATATTTGGACATGCATGTTGAAAGATGATCAAGAGATGATGATTTGAACATGATTTAATAAAGATGATATTTAATCAGTCCCTAAACACTAAAAATATGATTATTTGGAAATGTTAAGTAATATAAAACTTTGTCATAAAGATTGCTAGTCTTGCATGTTGTACTTGATGCTTTAGGAGTTGTAAAATACGTGAAATCGCATGATTTATGTGACTTACACAAAAACTGCACTAATCTGATTATGATCACTATTTTAATCAGTAAATAACATATATTGTGTTAAAATATCAAGTCGTTTCGAGTTGGGATGATTATAGTAACGTTTAACGCAAAACTATGCGTTAAAACGGTCAAAAATCGGCTTTTCGGGTGATTTTTAAAAAACTGATTTAGATCAGTAAGTAAACTGATATTTTTAGTCTAAAAATAATTATTTTAACTAATTTTAAGTTTACTTGGTGTTTGGTTGGTCATACGTGACTTCCGACTCCCGAAAACGTTACCGAATCACTAAAATACGCATTTTTCAGTATACACAAGTATGGGTAAAATTTTCGGTAAACAATATGTATTAAAATGTGTTATGTGGTTTAAGTATGAGAATGTGAAAGTATGTTAAGTTATTAACATGATTCTGGAAATCTAGATTATGCATGTGTATTGTGCGTTTTGTGCGGTAGAAACGGTAAAAATTGCGTTAAATATGTAACTTGTTTGTCTAGCATGAAATTTGACACATATGAGATGTTTTATGTATATTTGCTATAAAAATGACAAAATAGATAAGTTAACAATATTTCGCATGTTTCGGTGTTAAATTATGTGAACGTTTATGTATATATATTACGACGCGCAAATCGTAGATATATTGCGTATAAGCGGGAGAGTTAACAAATTTACACAATAATGGTCACCAATAAAATCGTTCAAGTCGCAAAATCATTAAAATATACATATGGACTCATATATATATATATATATATATTAACGTTCCAACATAATAAAAAATGATAACTTTTCGAGAAAATCTCAAAGTTATGTGATAATTCTAAGAAACGGAGAAACTTAGGATTTTTGTGTTATGTGTACTAATTTAAAATCGTTCCTATATATATATATATAATATATATATAATAAGACGTGTAGAATTCAATCTCTGGGATTGCGCTATTTAAAATACGCACCCAAAGGTGAGTGTCACCAAACCCCTCTTTTTACTGTTTTGTATATATTCTGCGGGTAGAACACGCCTAAAAGGGTTTAATAATGTTTTTGTAATAAAAAATACCTTTTGATATAAATTATATATTTTCGTTGAAAATATATGTATTTTTGATAAATTATAAATATATTTTGGGATGAAATGGTTTTGGAAAATAAATATGTTTCGGGTGGAAACGGGGTTATGCACTGTGTTTGGGGGAAAACGACCGTGTAGTTGGAACGGATTTGCTTGATCTCAAGAGAGTAAGTAACAGCATAGGCTTACATTTTGGTGGGGATTTCAGGGGATTTGTACAACATTGTGTATTAAATTGTCATATTAGTAGGATATATATATTGTACGTGAGGCAGACATCATATTGTTCTCAAAGAGAGAACCCTGCGCCCATGATGTCGTTTAATCAGTTAAGTATTGCACGCGATGAATTGTTGGTAGATCTATCGGGTTGACAACCCCGTCGTGACCGGTCGCCCAGTGTCAATGTCAAACGACGAATTAATATTCTGTTTATTGTCTAGCTTTGATTATCCTTGCATGGTTAATATATAGTTCGTATCGTCTAGCTAACATACGAGTCTGAAAGTTGACGCAATAATTTAATATACAAAACCTGGGCAATATATATTACAGTTGTCGGATCGATGAACCGGCGGAAGGCCCATGGATTTTTAATAAGGAAGTAAAATGGACTTTCTAAAATTTATATGGATGTTTTCAAATAAACACCTAATCAAAAAGTTTTCCTTGAAATAAAATTGGTAGTAAATGAATACGTGAACTCACCTTCCTTTGTGTTGACACTTGATTTTTAACGTGTTCTACAGGTACTTGAGTTCGGCTTCGGGAATTATGGCGTATCTTGTGGTTGTTGATGCATGTTTAATCACTTAAAATGTTGGACTGACTTTTAAATATTCTAGGACAATGTAATAAGATCCGTAAGGATCAAAAGACAACTTTATTTTGTCAGGGTTATGTCGTGTTTTGGGACGTTAAGTTTAAAATCAACGTTTTAATTAAGTAATAATGTCCAACACTATAATGCATCAAACATCAAGATAGAAATGGGCACCAGCTTCCGTCACCACTACGTTTTATATTCCGCTACGACGTTTTTGGGGTGTGACAAAAGTTGGTATCAGAGCCATTGGTTGTTAGCGAACTAGATGTTTTCGGAGGAAAACACTAGACTTCAACCGGAGAATTTTGAAATATAAAATCCAAAATTCTCAAAGCCAAGAATTTTTAAATAAACATAGAAAATTTTTATCATGTATGAAAACCCTTATGTGTTTATGTGTATACGTGATTTTACGTTTATTTGGGCCTTATGTGTTACTATTAATATTGATCACACATTTACGTTGTACGGTTACGATACGTCACGTCTCGGCCTAGAGAGCCATTAGTAGTCCTGCTCACTGATACTGTCGAGCCAACACTTGAGATTCTTTCGCCCGTCGTTACAGAATCGTTTATTCATTTATCCGAGTCACGTGTTTTCCTACACCTCTTTTAGTCTACACTCGTCGTAGGAAGAGGACTCGACCCGTTGGAGAGATCGCATTCGACTTCGAGAGCTGAGACAGGGGTTTGGGTCAATCGCTCTCACTGTGATCGTTAGTTCACCACGTTACGCGGAGGCATGGAGACGATGCAGGACTTAGAGGGACAGATGGACTGTTACGATGAGCTAGAAGAGCTTGTTAGGAAGATGTTGGACTTCCTGGGTCTGAAGCGTTAGATGTTGGTCGTTTTTGTTGTTTGTTTTGTATGTCTCATTTGATAAACCTGATTTATGGCTTGCATGCCAAATTTTCAGATATTTAGGAGGAAATTTCATATAGGCTTGTTGAGGGTGTTGATGTAGACATGCCGAATTTTGATTAGTCTTCGTACTAAAAACAAGCTTTGTAATTTCTGGTATAAATATCAAATGGGTTCCTTTTGGTTTAAAAATTGTTCTCATTAATACGTGGATATTATGCATGCGCGATAGGGCTGGCAATTGGGTACCTGTTAAGACACGATTAGACCTGTTTGACTGAAAAATACAGCCTTTGACTTTTTTAATTTTTAAAATAATTAAAATTACAATGTTAGGATCTATCATTTATTCATCTTTGTACATAAAACATAAAACTGTTTGTAGAAAGTAGTTAAACGAGTCGTAATCAAGTTTGAAACTTATGTTGTGCGCGCCGTCAGAAACCTGTTAAACCTGTTAAGACACGATTTGCCAGCCTTAATGCGCGATGATTGGTCCACTATCATTTAATGATTGAATTATTTTTTGTTATCGTCTCATGTGATTATTATTGTTGTAAATAATAGAAATGACGAAAATGCCACCAAAAGCGAGACAGGGTTCTGGATTACCTATTACTCCGAAAGAGTTGGCACAACTCATAGCCCAACACGTTAATACTGCCATGGAACAACGCGATGCTAACCAAAATAATGGCCAGGAACGTGGACGTGATGCTCATGGGCATGGTTTTGGTGGGACACAGATCGGAAACCCTTCAGGCGTATTCCTGATTTTCATTAACTTTGTGAACAGTACATAGATGTACACATAAAACAATCCAGGGTTATAACCCAAGATCATTTACTGGTACCCTATGCAATGACGTGGCAACGATATGCGTGATGTCGAGCCGTTACAGCGGGTCGACTATTCAAATAATTCCGCATTCCGAGCTTAGATCTGGGGATTCGCGAAAGCGAAAGTCTGAGTGTTCAAGGAAAGATACTGATGAGAAGCGTGACAGGAAACGCATTTCGAGGAAAGCATATGTGGTTAACTTTAGTGGTTTGTGAAAGGATAATGCCAGGGATGGCAGGGGTGGTTCTGAGAGGAAGACTCACGAGGATGAGCGGTGAAAGTGCGCCAGAGATGGTCGGACTAGACATATGACTCGCAAGTGCTATGCTAATAGTACATCGGAGGGAGGTACACTCGAGGGATGCTACGAATGTGATGAGCAAGGACATTTCGAGAGAGATTGCCCGAAACCGAAAGGACAAGATGCTAAGGGCAAAGCCATTGAGGCGAGTGCTGGGAAGGCACGAGACGATCTTGCTGTTGTTACCGGTATGTTTCAAATCAAAAACCAATCTATGTTCATACTTTTAATACCAAAGCTGACTTGAGTTTTGTTCGAAAAACTTTGAACCACTTTTGTGTTCACCAACAAGTAAGCTGAGTATAAAGTGTCCGATAGAACTAGCAATTGGTAAGTTGATGGAAACTAGTAAGGTCGTTCGCGGTTGTAGTATTTAGTTAGGAGATCGTAGTTCTAGAGTTGGTTTATTTCTAATGGAGCTGGGGAAGCTTTGACAAAGATGCAAGAATGGACTGATTATCCAAGGACAAAGTGGGGACTATCGCTTGAAGAAGCTAGCTAGGATATCTCGTCCTGATGACGGTAGAAAAGTGGTAGTTGTTCGCGGAGATCGACCGAGTCGAGTGTTGAGTATTGATGGTTGAGAGTCGTCATTGTTTTGAGGATGCTCAAGTTGTTGTGAAAAGGCTATCTCGCGTTCCTTGTTAACGTGGTGGATACGAAAGCTGAATGTAGGAATATCGGAGAGATTCCTATTGTTCGCAATTATCCAGAAGTTTTCCTAAAAAGACTTACCTGGATTGCCCCCTGCGAGACAGATCGAATTCCAAATCGATCTGGTATCCGGTGCTGCACCTATTTGCACAATCTCCTTGTAGATTAAGCACCGTTTGGGATGAAGGAACTATCAAATCAGCCTCAAGAGCTATTAGACAATGGTTTCATTCGATCAAGCTTTTGTTTGAGGTGCATCTGTTTTGTGAGAAAGAAGGATGGATCCTGACGTGTGCGTGTATATACATAATTTTGCAATGAAATTACACACGATCTGGTTTTAAATTTATAAAAGTGATTATTACTTTAACATCAAAACACACACGAAAGAGGCAAGTGTACCCCGTCACATATGTAGTAAAGTATCGGTAAGAACCAAGTATCGATCCAAGGAAATGGGCGGAGGAATAATACTAGACCTTTGTCACTAAACTACCGGTAAAAACATAAGTTGTTTGATTTTAATTAAACTAAAGAAAGCATAAACAAAAAACATAGTAGATAATAGATAAATAGCCTTGCTTAATACACAACCAAAGCATGTCAACTAAGTCGGTTTTGGCACTAGAAGCATTCGATCAATTTTCCAATTTAAGACAATTAGTATCCCTTTCGGGAATCCTAACATGACAATCATTCGGAAAGCTAAAACGATAAACACACTTTAACCACCTAAAATTGTTCTTTAACGTGCAATTGATAAATGTCTATGAAAATCTCTTAAAAATAAGTTAGTCATCCGTTAGGAGTTTTCTAACCGTACTTAATCAAGGAAAGCGACACCGATAAACACAATGCAACCACCGAGACAAGCATAAACTAGATTAAATCACAACCGAGTTCATTTTACAAACCTTACACATAAATTCACTAAGATAGTAATTTTGGCCTAAACTACTAACTAAGCTAACAAATCATGGCAAGAATTCATAACGACACCATTTAACCCGTTTAGGTCCTTACGTGACGGCAAGCTTTCTTGATTAACAATAATTACATTTTATTAAATCACTAACCATTTCTAGTATCATGATGCACACATTTAAACCAAGCTAAACTAGTTAACTAAGTTCAAAGTTTACTAATACAAGATTAAGCTTTATTTTTCAACTATCTTAACTAACCAAATACCAATCATCCAACACAATTACTTATAATCAAGAAATCAATATCAATAACAAGGTTGCAAACTAATCATCAAAGATTAACATAGAAAATACTTCCAAATGTCATTACAAACAAAGATTAACACACTAATGGTTATAATCAAGCAAGGGATTGTTGTGTTTTTGCCCAAAGGCTACAATAATACATAAACATTAATCTAAATGCTTGAAAGATTAACAAAATCATGGAAAGATTAGAAAACCAAACCATAAACAAGCATAAGATTAAGAATCTGGAAGATAACAAAGCTAATCGGCACAATGTGGCATGAATCCAGGTGAAAGCAAAAGCCTCCGGCGCCTGAAAATCGCCAGAATCGCTTCCAAAATGTCCAGAGTTTCGAACAGAATGTTTCTGCTAGTTTTTTATATTTTTCGATCACGCACGGTCGTGCACTTTATGGCACGACCGTTCACTTTTTGCATTATTGAAGTTACTGTGCACCATATCGCATGACGTCATCAGATCTTGACCAGATTCGATCTTGCACGGGCGTGCTATGGGGTGCACGGGCGTTCATCACCGAGCTGGGGCTGGTCATCGTATCCGCACGGGGGTGCGTTCAGTCGCACGGGGGTGCGTTCCCGAGATTTCCTTGCACTCCTGATCGCACTAGGTGTGCAACGCCGAGCTGAGCTTTGTTGTCGCATCCGCACAGGCGTACCACCAGTCACATGGGGGTGCGTTCCCGGGATTTCGTTGCACTCCTGATCGCACTGGGTATGCAACACCGAGCTGAGCTTTGTTGTCGCATCCGCACGGGGGTTCCACCAGTCGCACGGGGGTGCGTTCTCGGGATTTCGTTGCACTCCTGATCGCACTGGGTGTGCAACGCCGAGCTGAGCTTTGTTGTCGCATCCGCACGGGGGTGCCACCAGTCGCACGGGGGTGCGTTCCCGGGATTTCGTTGCACTCCTGATCGCACTGGGTGTGCAACGCCGAGATGAGCTTTGTTGTCGCATCCGCACGGGGGTGCCACCAGTCGCACGGGGGTGCGTTCCCGGGATATCGTTGCACTCCTGATCGCACTGGGTGTGCAACGCCGAGCTGAGCTTTGTTGTCGCATCCGCACGGGGGTGCGTTCCTGAGATTTCGTTGCACTCCTGATCACACTGGGTGTGCAACGCCGAGCTGAGATTTGTTGTCGCATCCGCACGGGGGTACGTTCAATCGCACGGGGGTGCGACTTGCCCAGGTCAGAATTTTCCACAGAATGTTCGCAGTTCAGCCGTTTCGCCTGGAAAATCCTCGTTTTCACTATCATCTTGTCTGGTATGCTGTTTTAGGCCTGTAAACAAAAGTATACTTGATTGAGTATCCGAATGACGGTTTTACGGCCGAAAACGCATAAAATGGGGATAAAATGGGGGACTAAAATATGTATAAATTAGTGAATATCAGATCCTTCAGGATGTGAGAAGATTTCAGAGAGCTGAACAAATTGACTATCAAGAATCGGTACCCTTTTACCGAGGATTAACGGTTTATTCAATCAAGCTACCGGGATCTAGCTGCTACACGAAGATCGAACTACGATTGGGATATTATCAGTTGAAGGTTGCTGACGAAGATATGCTGAGGACTGCTTTTCAAACGTGATATGGCCATTACGGGTTATTAGTCACGCCTTTTGACTAAATTAACGCGCCATGTATAATTATGAATCTCATGAACATGGTATGGGAATCCTAATCGGATGAATTCGTGATAATATTCATTGATGACATACTTGCCTATGTGCGAACCAAGGAGAATCCTGAGTAACGTTTGAAGTTAACTATGGAGTCGGTGAATGATGAGGAACGCCAAAGACCCCGTCGGGAGTATGATGATCCTTATGACTAGCTAGGTGCTACAGGAGATTTATTAAGAATTTCCCTAAACTAGTGCAGCCTTCGACACTAATAACCCTAAAAGGAAAAGGGAAATTGATTGGACGGCAAGATAGTAGGAAGCTTTTTGGACCCTTGAAAGAAAAGTTGGGAGCGTGTATGATGGACTCCGAAGGAAATTAGGATACTCACATGCCCTTGGCAGAGTTATCCTACAATAATAGATAACACGCTAGTATTCAGGTTGCTCTATTTGAAGCCTTGCATGGATAGAAGTGTTGATCACCATTTTGTTGAGCTAACATGACAAAGGACAATTAACCAGACCTTAGTTGTAACACCTCGAAAAAAAAATCACGTCTAATGAAGTATTAACACGTGTAATAAACCCTAATGAAGTCAAACATTGAATTCAAGGGACTAATTTTTCGAAAAATCGAAAAACTTTGATTATGAAAGAACTGGAAGTATTATCGTACCTAAAATAAGTTTCTAAATAATCTTTTACGGTTTTATATTCACAATTGAGCCACTTGTTAATCAAGTGTAGCCGTTTATGTGATTAATTGAAAGTTTGCGCAAGAAAGGGTTAAAAGAGTCAACATGTTAATTCTTACCTCTGAGTGACCATTTAACAAACCGAGAGCCTCATGATATTTGATTATACTCTCGGGAATGCCAATCATTGGCAATCCAAGGCTTTTATGCCTAAAAGTGAAGTTACGCGCAACTTTGCAAGTATAAGGGACTAGAAGTGTCAATATGTTTAATTATACCTCTGAATGACCTTTTATCGAGCCCGAAGCATTATGATGTTTAATAATACTTTCAAGAATGCCTAATATGAATTAGATAAGGCTTCAATGCTATTAAATGATTAGTTACGCAAGTTTGCGCATTAAAAGGACCTAAAGCGTCAAACTGCTAAAGTATACCGATTCGTATGTTATCGGACCTTCCGAAATATGACCATAAGTTATACATACCTTAATTATCCTTCTCATAGCTTAGATATAGGCTTTGAGGTGTTTGGTGTGCAAAAATAAACTTTTAAGTCATGCAGGGACTAAAAGTGTCAAAAAGCGCACAAGTTTGCGTTTACACGCATATCTTACATTCCGAATATTCCTGGACACCCAAAAATTTATGTAAGCACTAAAATATTTTATTTTAGTGTTTGGCTTGATAAAATTCCATTTGTCGCGTCAATTGGTTCGTTTTTCGCGTTCGTCCGTGTTTCGTCGTAATTAACCGAACAACGTGACCGTACGACCAAACGAACCGACATCCGGCATATTTTTGAGCATGTTTCATGTTCCCCATACTTAGGCATCATTGTAGAGCCTTAAAAAATGGTTTAACGGGCCTTAGATGAGTCGGAAATGGCGTTTGGAAGTGCAGGGACTAAAACTGTCAACAAATGAAACTTTGTTTGGCTGGCCAGGTCCTTACGGACCTCAAAATTATTGACCTTACAGTCCGTAAGCTAGTTCCCAGATGCAGAAACTCGTTTAAAATGGCTGGTCAGCCTTGCAAACGACTTATCTTGCCCCTTAACATCACCAAAGGCCGCCTAAACTGATTTTTAGCCCTTAGGGACATGTGTTGATGATTCATGGTCCATAATAGCTTGAGTTGTCAACAATCTAAGGTGTTTGAAATCACTATAAAAGGCCTTCAATGTTGCAACAATCTTGCATTCATTCCATCTGCAATTGTGGGACTTTCTGGAGCTCAAGAGCAGACACCAAGCATCCCTAATCGTGATTAGGACTTTGGTAAGCACCCTTGACCTTCCTTGATTAAGTTTTGCTTAGTAATTAGCTTAAAAGTCAAACCGTCGTAATTAACGGTTGACTTAGCGATTAATCACTAATGGTCCAATGATTAGTCAAATTGGAAGTAGTTATAAGTGTCACACCCTGGCTTTGCGGAAGCGTGGTTAATTTGGTGTGACTTCTTAATACCATAGCTTAACCATAACAAAGCTATATGAAATAAAACCATGCAAGATCATCCATAGATTTAAGTTTTAAAACTGAAGTAACATAACATTGTCTTAGGGACTTACAACATCATAACATAAAACATTGTTTTGAAAGACATAAACATCAACATGAATAAAACGCAGTTCAAGATTTGTGACTCGTCCAGGAAAAAGTCACATTTCCTAAACTGGGATGACCTCGGAACCCATATGCAGCGGGAAAACATAACATACCGCGCCAGATCTTTAGTTCCCTGAAATACATGTAAGTTGAAAAATCAACAATAATGTTGAGCGAGTTCATGTGTAAGTGAGTATGTAAAACACTTGTAAGTATAAAAATCCCTGGTATGTAGCAAATAAGGAAAAAGAGATCACCAATGGCTTGCAAGACCATTGATATGTGTGAAGTGCAAGTAGGAAGACTCAAACCTAGCAGATTTAGCGTTGGGTACAAAGTCACCCCGAGGTCCGTTCTGGTTGGGCCTAGGGTTGGGCTCGCTACACCCAGATAGATCTACCGCTTACGTCCCTCGGTCCTACAATGAGGATTAATGGCCTCCAGTTTCTGCCTACCCACTCACATGATCTAAGTAGTAAACCTCCTTACGCTAACCATACCATGTATAAAGTACTTGTAATCAAAGTAACATGTATTTCACCCCCGTAGTTTAGAAAACTGAAAACAGTTAAGAGAAAAGGGGGACATGAACTCACAGTGGTGCGTCTCTACCAAGTATGTCTCCTGATCAAGCAGCTGTGTGACGACCTACACGTACTAATTCTATTAGACGGACGGCCGTGCCTTAGCTTTATGGTTTAAGTTGTTGGGAAATAGTTAGACAACTATTTCGTGTTTACATTCTGTATATACTTGGTAGTTATTTTCCTTCCCAATGATGGGGGATTTAATACATGTGCGTTCGTAACATTCGAATTACACTATTAGGTCTCACTTAATATATTTTATTTCTAACTCCAAAATATAAATATTCTTCTCAAAAATATTATATTTTCTATTACATAACTTTTCCAAAATAATACCTTGACAAAAATACGCGTTAAGTCATATTTTCTTAAAATGCGTAAGTTACGTTTTAATGATCGAGTGGTAATAATAATTACCGGTGTAACTTATATATTTATCGTAGAGACGTTTGTATTATTTTGGATTTGTTAACATTCGATAGTATTATTTTTACCCTAAGAATAATACTAGTGTTTTCACAAAATAATCATAAACACCTGACAAGTGTCGTTAAGAAAAATATATACTAAATATATATTTACCAAGTTTTATTTTGTGAAAATCCCACCTCCGATGTTTTGTAAATATAGTCGTGGCGAAACTTATATTTTGAAAACATGTCGAAAAGTATTTCTAACACTTATAGTGAAAATATTTCTAAGTGTTAGGTTTTTGGAAAAATTTCGCCAGAGTTTCCTCTGTAACTGGAGGTGGCCACGCATTCAAGCGTATCATTTTCTTTTATAAATCAAACCAACAATTTTCTCAATCAACAATAAGCATTATTCAAACCATCAAACTAGTCAAACTAGATGTAAATCGCAAAAAATACATGAACTTGTGGTTTTTCCAAAATATGTAGTATCTTTCCATTATTTTTAGTGGATCTTTTGTATAAATCAACCCAGTTTCGTGAAAGTCTCGTTTTTAAAGAAAATAAATTTCCACAACTTCTTGTCAACATTTACAAGAATAGTTCTTTCGTCAAAACTTTGTGTTACACAAGTGTCTACGCACTTGTGTGTTTACAAAAGCACTTTTGGTTATGTAAGATCCGTCTTTAAAAGTATGTTTTCTCTTGACACGTGGTCCTTTGAAAATACCGCTTGTAGATCCGTAGATCTATTAGTTTTAAACACTATTTCACAAGAAAAATCGCTTTTACACAAGTTCATGATTCGCGTGTGGTAGAGTTTCATCCTTTAACCCTTGTTACTTCCAAAACAACCTTATGTCATGATCCAAGGTCATGACCAATCCGGGTTAAATGACGATCCGAGCTACCACAACATAGATCGGGTTCAAATAATCACACAAATCAATTACTACAAGATTTACACAACATATGAGCTTTTAACCAACATTTTTAGTGTTTTAAGTAGACTTTTGTGTGTCATCTTGTATGTTTACGAGTTTTAACCGTTACAAATCATATTAACCACTTCAAAATAGTTCGAGAAGGTGATTCAAGCAACTTACTACTAGCTCGAGGCTAGGGAAGAATCTAAGCGCAAAATGAGTGGATAAAAGCAATAGAGTGAGGTCCTTCGCGTTCCGAATGCACCAAGCCTCCTTATACGTGATCCTTAACGCTTGAATGATCTTGGAATGTGATGATCAAAGCTCGAAAAATTGATGGGTGCAAGAGGGTGTTCGGCCGTGAGTTTCTTGAGGGAGAGAGAGGGTTGTTTTGAGTGGTGAAAAGTGATGGATGATCATGTGTACATAGCTTGTTACTTATAGGCAATTATCAAGGTTATTAACCAAAGGATTTAGTGTCTTATAGATATTAGACAACAAAGATTAAACAAATCAACAAAGTACAAATGGTGTCCCCCAAGGGGACGGTTCGGTTAGGGGGGGGGTCTTGGTTCAAATCCAACTAAACACCAAGTATTAGTTAGTTAATTGTGAGGGTTAACCCGGTTACTAGTGTGTTGTGCTTTATTGCGGGTGTTAGGGTATTCAGGGACCCTAACTGGCTCAGAAAAGGATAAATAATGTTATTAACAATATTTTCATGTTCCGGGTATAGTCCGGTTGTTCGGTTGGATAGTAATCCGTTAAAGCGTTAAACAAGCTTTAAAGTGTCGTTATAATTATTTTTAGTGACACAACTTATTCCTCCAAAGTGTCAGGAATATTTTTCTTATGTTTTGGCACTTTATTGAGTAGCTAGATGCTGAATCGTTTATTAAAGTGCTGAGTTTTTGTGCTTAGAGCACGTTTTAGGCACATCCAGTCATTGTAACTTATTCCTAGAGACGCAGTTCTACAACCCTTGTATCCCTACACTCACCACTAGTGTAGTAAAATATTTCTGGCTCATACAGGCCTTAGAGGCAGTGTCTGCCTGATGCTGGCTTTATCAGCGTGTTCAATAGGTTATCCGTTTATGGTGCTACTGTGCTTTTTGTGCATCATGTTTGTCACTAAGGTTCAGCATGTAAATAATGTAGTGATGGTAAGTAAAGTATGATGCAGGTATATGCATGTATCAGAAATCAAGTAGCAGTTCATCAGTAATTTCAAACAAGCACAGTAATTAAGCAGTAATTAATTATTAATTAAGTCGTACGGATACCTGGTTTAGTGAGGGTTGTCACATTCTCCCCCCGTTAGGAAAAATTTCGTCCCGAAATTTTAAGTTCTGCTTGTAGATGCAGGGTTCTTAGGAAATAGGTGGGGGTATTTCTCTTTCATCCGGTCCTCACGCTCCCAAGTGTATTCAGGACCATGTCTGGCATTCCAACGAACTTTGACGAGCTTGACACTGCTCCGGCGGGTCTTGTTTACTTTCCAATCCGTAACCTCAACCGGTTCTTCAACGAAATGGAGCGTGTCGTCAACATGAATCTCGTCGATGGGAATGGCAAGGGAATCTTGAGTTGGACTTTTCTTCAGGTTGGATACATGAAATGTATTGTGGACTGAATGGAGTTCAGCAGGTAAGTCCAACTTGTATGCTACTAGTCCTATTCTTTCCAGAATTCTGAAAGGACCAATGTAGCGCGGATTTAACTTTCCACGCTTTCCGAAGCGTGCCACACCCTTCCAGGGTGAAACTTTCAATAAAACCATTTCTCAAATTTGGAATTCCAAGTGTTTCCGGTTTGGATCAGCATAGGCTTTCTGTCTGTGACGAGCCGCTTCGATGCGTTTTCGAATCTGCGCAATCTTGTCTGTCGTCTCTTGGACGATTTCGGGACCGGCAAGCTGTCTATCACCTGCGTCAGCCCAACATAGGGGTGATCGACACTTGTGTCCGTAAAGAGCTTCGAATGGCGCGGCAACAATACTGGTGTGGTAGCTGTTGTTGTATGAAAATTCGACCAGAGGCAAATGCTTGTCCCAGCTACCGCCCAAATCCATAACACACGCTCTCAGCATGTCTTCCAAAGTCTGTATCGTTCGCTCGCTTTGACCATCAGTCTGCGGGTGAAATGCGGTGCTCAGATTTAATTGTGAGCCAAAAGCTTCTTGGAAGGATTGCCATATCCTTAACACAAATCTTCCGTCTCTATCAGAGATCATTGAGAGGGGCACTCCATGACGTGCGACAATCTCTCTCATGTATATTTCGGCCAGCTTGCTCGTATTATCCTTCTCTCTGATAGGTAAGAAGTGTGCTGACTTTGTTAATCAATCCACTATTACCAAAATAGTGTCATGGCCTCTTGGCGTTCTTGGCAACTTTGTAATAAAGTCCATTGAGATTTGTTCCCATTTCCACTTGGGAATCTCAGGTTGTTGCAGAAGTCCTGAAGGCTTCTGGTATTCGGCTTTAACCTTAGCGCATGTTAAACATTTGCTCACATAAACAGCAGCATCGCCTTTCATCCTAGGCCACCAATAGTAATCCTTGAGATCTTGGTACATCTTATCCGCTCCTGGATGGATAGAGTACCGCGACTTGTGAGCTTCATCAAAAATAACCTTCCTTAAACCTCCAAACAAAGGAACCCAAATCCTTTTCTCAAAACATAACGTTCCTTCCTCGTTTGGTACCAAAAGCTTCTCCATCCCACGGAGATATTCTTCTTCAAGGTTTCCTTCCTTGAGAGCTTCTTTCTGCGCGGCACGAATGCGCAAGGAAAGATTGGTTCGGATAATCATTTCTAAAGCCCTAACCCTTATGGGCTTGATCCTCTCTTTTCGACTTAGGGCGTCAGCAACCACATTCGCCTTCCCTGGATGATACTTTATCTCGCAATCGTAATCATTTAACAACTCAACCCATCGTCTTTGCCTCATATTCAGCTCCTTCTGGTTGAATATGTGTTGTAGGCTCTTGTGATCTGTGAAGATTGTACACTTTGTACCATAAAGGTAGTGTCTCCAGATCTTTAATGCAAATACCACTGCGCCAAGTTCCAAATCATGTGTGGTATAGTTCTTTTCGTGCACTTTCAATTGGCGTGATGCGTAAGCAATAACCTTTTGGCGTTGCATCAACACACAGCCCAATCTTTGACGCGAAGCGTCACAGTATACCACGAAATCATCTGTACCTTCCGGTAGTGCTAAGATTGGCGCATTGCAGAGCTTATCCTTCAATATCTGGAATGCTTCTTCCTGTTTGATTCCCCAATCAAACTTCTTATCTTTCTGCGTGAGGAGCGTCAATGGTTGAGCGATCTTCGAAAAATCCTCAATGAACCTTCGATAATAGCCAGCCAAACCCAAGAATTGTCGAATCTCGGTTGGCGTCTTAGGCGTTTCCCAATTCTTGATCGCTTCGATCTTTGTGGGATCAACATGGATTCCATTTCCATTGACCACATGTCCAAGAAATTGGACTTCACGTAGCCAAAACTCGCACTTAGAGAACTTGGCATACAACTGTTCCTTCTTCAGCAACTCCAAAATAGCTCTTAGATGTTGTTCGTGCTCAGCCTTTGTTCTTGAATAAATCAAGATGTCGTCGATAAACACAATCACGAACTTGTCCAAGTACGGCTTGCAAACTCTATTCATCAAATCCATAAAGACTACAGGTGCGTTTGTCAAACCAAAAGGCATAACAAGGAACTTGTAGTGTCCATAACAAGTTCTGAAGGCTGTCTTCGGGATACTCTCCTCTTGTATCCTTAACTGATGGTATCCAGATCGCAAGTCGATCTTTGAGTAAAAGCTTGAGCCTTGCAGTTGGTCAAACAGATCATCAATCCTTGGCAGAGGGTATCTATTCTTGATCGTCAGCTTGTTCAGCTCCCGGTAGTCGATGCACATACGAAAACTACCGTCCTTCTTCTTGACAAACAGGACCGGAGCTCCCCAAGGCGAGAAGCTTGGTCGGATAAATCCCTTGTCTAACAACTCTTGAAGTTGTGTCGACAATTCTTGCATCTCAGACGGGGCAAGTCTATAAGGTGCCTTAGCCACAGGCGCGGCGCCTGGAACTAAGTCAATGCGGAACTCTACTTGTCTCTGAGGTGGCAGTCTAGGTAAGTCCTCTGGGAAGACTTCTGGATATTCCCTCACGATAGGGATGTCTTCTATTCTCGGCTCAGCAGCCTTCTTATTCACAATGTGTGCCAGGAAGGCAACACATCCCTTCTGCAAACACTTTCGCGCTTTCAGGCAGCTGATAATTCTTAATGGCGTATCACGCTTCTCCCCGTGAGCCACAATTGTTTCGCCATCTTCGGTTGGGATACGAACGACCTTTTCGTGACAAACTATTTCAGCCTTGTTGCCTGATGACCAATCCATTCCTACCACCACGTCGAAGCTTCCCAACTGGACTGGTAGTAGATCCAGAGCAAACTCACGCTCTCCCAATTCGATCACACAGCCTCTGATAACTTCATTGGCTTCTACTAACTTCCCATTAGCCAATTCGATTGAGTAGGGAATATCTAACTTATTAGCGGCTAAACCAAGCATATTCTTAAATTCTAACGATACGAAGCTATAATAGGCACCAGTATCAAATAAAATAGATGCAAGAGTTTTGGTTGTTAGAGAACGTACCAGTAATCACGCCTGGATCCTGGCACGCTTCACAAGCTCTGATGTTGGATGTTCCTTCACGGTCTTGTTTCAACTTCGGGCATTCCCTTTTAAGATGTCCAATGTCCCCACAATGGAAGCATCCTGGCACTCGGCCATTTCCTTTCCCATTTCCACCTTGAGCGTTGTTACTGTTTTCTCCTTGTTTGGGACTCTTCATCCCACAACCATCCTTGTTGTGTCCCTTCCTCCCGCACCTAGGCTTCCGACATCCACAATCGTGGTGATACTTGCACCCAGCACGTCTTGGTTTAGTTTCTAAGTAAATCTTATCATTGGCTTGTTTGTTGTTAGGGCAGTCTTTCTTGAAATGCCCTTTGTCCCCGCAGTCGAAACAACCTCGAATAGATCTTTGCTCATCATTATTTGTTCGGGTATCTTCGGTGAGCTTCCTTTTGTTCTTTCCGGACGACTCCACCTGAGTCTCCTCCTTCCTGTCGGGGTTCGCAAGTTCTTCTAGTCTAATTGCCTCCGTGGCGAGTGCCAAACCCATCTTACTTGCTGAGATAGTTGTTGGTGGCATGGATGCTGTCATTAAGCTCAGGACTTGTGGTGCCAATTCCCAGATGAACTGTCCCAATTTCCTCATTTCTGGTTCCGCTAAGTACGGAATAACTCGTGCCAAATCATGAAGTCTTTGCATGTATTCCAACATTTTTGGACCTTCCATCATCAGGCTCTGGAATTCACCTTCCAACCTCTGGGTTTCTGTTTGGGTCCAATACTTCTTACGCATTATTCCTTTCAACTCATCCCAAGTTAACGCGTATGCTGTAGTTAGGCCCATTATTCGGACCTGAAGATTCCACCATAATCGAGCCCCATCTTGAAACAACTCGGAAACGTATGGGACTTGTTGTTCTGGCGTACAACCACTCATTCGAAAGATGGAATCCATACTTTCAATCCATTTCACAAAAGCTATGGCACCTCCAGTGCCGTCGAACTTCGGAGGCTTGTAGTTGAGGAAGTGCCAGTAGGAACAACCGTTATTTTCTGAGGTACCTCTACTAGGCTCGGAGCGTAGGGCCTCGTGCTGTGCTATAGCTGCAGCAATTATCTCTTGAAGTTCCGCCTCTGAGGTGGGCATGCGCATTTCGCGTCTTGGTGGCATCTTCCAAAAGATGTTTCACGTAGGTTAGGTTATAGCAAGTAAAATGTACGTATGTATTCAACAATATCAATGCATAACATCTCATGCTATAAATAAATCAACCACATAACATCTCATGTCATGGAACATAAACGATAGATCAAACATCACCAGTGGTGAGAATACTGCGATTGCATTGCCACAAATTGAGACCACAATGTAGCTTACAAGTACACAACCGTATCATACAACATCAATGACTTAGTAGGGGACGACCCTAGACAAGTCGTGCGATCGCTGGACATGTTCAGGAATCTCTGGTTCGTCCATTTTCAATTTCCAGAACTCCACCTCAAGCTTCTGAATTCCAGCCCTAGAACAGTACTTCTTCTCCATCATTTCTTTGAGCTCGTCCCAGCTCAGTGCGTAAGCAGCATCTGTACCAAGGGTCTGAACCTGAAGGTCCCACCATAAGGGTGTGCCATCTAGAAATAACCCCGAGATATAGGTAACACTCTGTTGGGGCGAACAGTTACTCATTCTTAGAATGGAGTTAATCTTTTCGGACCAACGAACAAATGCCACGGCTCCTCCTGTTTCGTCAAAGTTTAAAGGCTTGCAGTTCAGGAACTGCTTATAGGTGCAGCCAGTTGGAGGGTTATTTCCAGTAGTGCCATTGCTGTGCTTAGAGCGGAGGGCTTCGTGTCGTGCAATTGCCTGTGAGATGCGTTCTTGCAGCTCGGCTTCTGTCCTTGGCAACGTACTGGTGTCTGTGCCACGTCTGGGTGACATTCTCTTCTGTCGAAGTGGTATGAAGTGGGTTAGACAACATTTCAATTGTCTATGAGATACACAGCACCATAAGCCATCATGTAATCACCCAATTTCACACGTATATATACTCAATGTATGAGTGAGGTAATAGTTTCTGAGTCTTCACATAGGCTTGCCAATTTGGCTTGTTACTTGTAATAGAATGAACTCGAGGCTACATCGCCTTGGTCATTCGTGTTTAAGTTATTTCCTGCTACATTGGTTTTCATTAGCTTGACCCGCAGAGTCCACCAGGATTTCTGTGCACTACAAGCCGTTATTACGTGGGCCCCCGTAATAATAGATTGTCTTGCACACTTAACCCAATTTTCTCTCGTCCAAGCAGATGATCAATCAAGGAGCAGCAGCAGGTGCCTCGGCATGAACAGGGTCATGCTCCAAAGCGGGGTCAGGAGCAACGCCTGGCTCAGGGGCCACGGCTAGCTCCGGATCAAAAACTCCATCTCAAGATCAGCTGGATCAACAAACACAGGGGTTACAGGATCCTCCAAGGGCTGGTCTAAGTGTATGTACTCAATGTCATGGTCTGGATCAAAACCAGGTGGAAAAACAGAATCGTCCTCAATATCGCGATCAAACTCAAAGCTGTGTGCGGGAACTGGTGCAGCTGATGACGCCATATCAGGGTCGGCGTCGTGTGAGTGGTGCTGCACCCCCCCTGTATACGCAAAGATGCGGATGCCACAGGCTCAAATGAGTCTGGGACAGGTGAATGGGCATGAGCCTCCTCTGCAGGAGCGTCAGCAAGCAGTAGACTATCACCAGCAACAATAGGGCCTTGCCCTCAAATGGGTCCTTCTCTAATAGATCGACATCGTCGGGGGGCATATCAACAACGGGACAAGCGGCAAGGGGCACAGGAGCAGGGATCACCGCGAGTGGCAAATCCCCAACAAGATGGCCATCAGCAGGCTCTGCTACGACATCAGGCAGTGCCAAGGGCTGAAAGTCGTCCTCGTCTGTGCTGGTAGTATCGGAAATGTACACCTCGTGCTCCGATGAAACTATGTCGCCTGATACTATGGCCATGGGATCCGTAGTGTCCGACTCTCCAGTATCTGATGAAGGCATGACGTTTTGTGATACAAACACACATATGCACAAATAATCAATCATATAGTCAGATAAACATATTAGTCACCAAGTAAGCATTCAAATAATTCTCCTAGTCCCACTAGCCTCCCAGTCTCCTAGACTGATACTCCTAGTCTCACTAGCCAAATTCTCCCAGCCTCTTAGACTGCTCTTCCTAGTCTCACTAGCCAAATTCTCCCAGCCTCTTAGACTGCTCTTCCTAGTCTCACTAGCCAACTACCTCGATCTCTTAGATCGAGCCTCGGCCTCCAAGACCGAGCCTCAGCCTCCAAGACTGAGCCTAAAAACAATAAATAAAATGTGCTCAACATTTGTTTGTAAAAACGTTTTGGATCTGGACTTAAGTGGTATGCAGTAAAAATGTTTTCGTGAGAGCCCTAGTGATCATAGTCTAGACTCGAGAAAGAATCCTAGTTCGCTATGATCAGAGCTCTGATACCAAGCTGTCACACCCTGGCTTTGCGGAAGCGTGGTTAATTTGGTGTGACTTCTTAATACCATAGCTTAACCATAACAAAGCTATATGAAATAAAACCATGCAAGATCATCCATAGATTTAAGTTTTAAAACTGAAGTAACATAACATTGTCTTAGGGACTTACAACATCATAACATAAAACATTGTTTTGAAAGACATAAACATCAACATGAATAAAACGCAGTTCAAGATTTGTGACTCGTCCAGGAAAAAGTCACATTTCCTAAACTGGGATGACCTCGGAACCCATATGCAGCGGGAAAACATAACATACCGCGCCAGATCTTTAGTTCCCTGAAATACATGTAAGTTGAAAAATCAACAATAATGTTGAGCGAGTTCATGTGTAAGTGAGTATGTAAAACACTTGTAAGTATAAAAATCCCTAGTATGTAGCAAATAAGGAAAAAGAGATCACCAATGGCTTGCAAGACCATTGATATGTGTGAAGTGCAAGTAGGAAGACTCAAACCTAGCAGATTTAGCGTTGGGTACAAAGTCACCCCGAGGTCCGTTCTGGTTGGGCCTGGGGTTGGGCTCGCTACACCCAGATAGATCTACCGCTTACGTCCCTCGGTCCTACAATGAGGATTAATGGCCTCCAGTTTCTGCCTACCCACTCACATGATCTAAGTAGTAAACCTCCTTACGCTAACCATACCATGTATAAAGTACTTGTAATCAAAGTAACATGTATTTCACCCCCGTAGTTTAGAAAATTGAAAACAGTTAAGAGAAAAGGGGGACATGAACTCACAGTGGTGCGTCTTTACCAAGTATGTCTCCTGATCAAGCAGCTGTGTGACGACCTACACGTACTAATTCTATTAGACGGACGGCCGTGCCTTAGCTTTATGGTTTAAGTTGTTGGGAAATAGTTAGACAACTATTTCGTGTTTACATTCTGTATATACTTGGTAGTTATTTTCCTTCCCAAGGATGGGGGATTTAATACATGTGCGTTCGTAACATTCGAATTACACTATTAAGTCTCACTTAATATATTTTATTTCTAACTCCAAAATATAAATATTCTTCTCAAAAATATTATATTTTCTATTACATAACTTTTCCAAAATAATACCTTGACAAAAATATGCGTTAAGTCATATTTTCTTAAAATGCGTAAGTTACGTTTTAATGATCGAGTGGTAATAATAATTACCGGTGTAACTTATATATTTATCGTAGAGACGTTTGTATTATTTTGGATTTGTTAACATTCGATAGTATTATTTTTACCCTAAGAATAATACTAGTGTTTTCACAAAATAATCATAAACACCTGACAAGTGTCGTTAAGAAAAATATATACTAAATATATATTTACCAAGTTTTATTTTGTGAAAATCCCACCTCCGATGTTTTGTAAATATAGTCGTGGCGAAACTTATATTTTGAAAACATGTCGAAAAGTATTTCTAACACTTATAGTGAAAATATTTCTAAGTGTTAGGTTTTTGGAAAAATTTCGCCAGAGTTTCCTCTGTAACTGGAGGTGGCCACGCATTCAAGCGTATCATTTTCTTTTATAAATCAAACCAACAATTTTCTCAATCAACAATAAGCATTATTCAAACCATCAAACTAGTCAAACTAGATGTAAATCGCAAAAAATACATGAACTTGTGGTTTTTCCAAAATATGTAGTATCTTTCCATTATTTTTAGTGGATCTTTTGTATAAATCAACCCAGTTTCGTGAAAGTCTCGTTTTTAAAGAAAATAAATTTCCACAACTTCTTGTCAACATTTACAAGAATAGTTCTTTCGTCAAAACTTTGTGTTACACAAGTGTCTACGCACTTGTGTGTTTACAAAAGCACTTTTGGTTATGTAAGATCCGTCTTTAAAAGTATGTTTTCTCTTGACATGTGGTCCTTTGAAAATACCGCTTGTAGATCCGTAGATCTATTAGTTTTAAACACTATTTCACAAGAAAAATCGCTTTTACACAAGTTCATGATTCGCGTGTGGTAGAGTTTCATCCTTTAACCCTTGTTACTTCCAAAACAACCTTATGTCATGATCCAAGGTCATGACCAATCCGGGTTAAATGACGATCCGAGCTACCACAACATAGATCGGGTTCAAATAATCACACAAATCAATTACTACAAGATTTACACAACATATGAGCTTTTAACCAACATTTTTAGTGTTTTAAGTAGACTTTTGTGTGTCATCTTGTATGTTTACGAGTTTTAACCGTTACAAATCATATTAACCACTTCAAAATAGTTCGAGAAGGTGATTCAAGCAACTTACTACTAGCTCGAGGCTAGGGAAGAATCTAAGCGCAAAATGAGTGGATAAAAGCAATAGAGTGAGGTCCTTCGCGTTCCGAATGCACCAAGCCTCCTTATACGTGATCCTTAACGCTTGAATGATCTTGGAATGTGATGATCAAAGCTCGAAAAATTGATGGGTGCAAGAGGGTGTTCGGCCGTGAGTTTCTTGAGGGAGAGAGAGGGTTGTTTTGAGTGGTGAAAAGTGATGGATGATCATGTGTACATAGCTTGTTACTTATAGGCAATTATCAAGGTTATTAACCAAAGGATTTAGTGTCTTATAGATATTAGACAACAAAGATTAAACAAATCAACAAAGTACAAGTGGTGTCCCCCAAGGGGACGGTTCGGTTAGGGGGGGGGGGGTCTTGGTTCAAATCCAACTAAACACCAAGTATTAGCTAGTTAATTGTGAGGGTTAACCCGGTTACTAGTGTGTTGTGCTTTATTGCGGGTGTTAGGGTATTCAGGGACCCTAACTGGCTCAGAAAAGGATAAATAATGTTATTAACAATATTTTCATGTTCCGGGTATAGTCCGGTTGTTCGGTTGGATAGTAATCCGTTAAAGCGTTAAACAAGCTTTAAAGTGTCGTTATAATTATTTTTAGTGACACAACTTATTCCTCCAAAGTGTCAGGAATATTTTTCTTATGTTTTGGCACTTTATTGAGTAGCTAGATGCTGAATCGTTTATTAAAGTGCTGAGTTTTTGTGCTTAGAGCACGTTTTAGGCACATCCAGTCATTGTAACTTATTCCTAGAGACGCAGTTCTACAACCCTTGTATCCCTACACTCACCACTAGTGTAGTAAAATATTTCTGGCTCATACAGGCCTTAGAGGCAGTGTCTGCCTGATGCTGGCTTTATCAGCGTGTTCAATAGGTTATCCGTTTATGGTGCTACTGTGCTTTTTGTGCATCATGTTTGTCACTAAGGTTCAGCATGTAAATAATGTAGTGACGGTAAGTAAAGTATGATGCAGGTATATGCATGTATCAGAAATCAAGTAGCAGTTCATCAGTAATTTCAAACAAGCACAGTAATTAAGCAGTAATTAATTATTAATTAAGTCGTACGGATACCTGGTTTAGTGAGGGTTGTCACAATAAGTTGGTAATTATGTGGGTAATAAACCCTTAAAAGGGTTCCCCCTGATTCCCACTCTAAGTAGGTCAAATGTCGGGTCAAACTTGTAATTAAAAAGTCAACAGGATACTTAGTTTCTAATTTATGCATGATTAGCAATGTAGAACACATACAACCTGTTTGATCATTAATATAACTTGGTAATTAGTATAAGAACATGTCTAAACATGTTCAACCCGACAATTTACTGTTTAGACCCGGTTCGGAACCGAAAGTCGCAAAGCTTTGACAGTTCTGACCCGTTTTGGTATGATTTAGAAATACCTTAGAGCTTTATTTGGACCAGATTACATGCTAGTATAACCCTCTGTGATTATACACCTTGGTTCATTAGTTAACCAATTAATATGCATGATTTCGTTAATTGCTCATGTGTTGACCATTATGCTCTTTTCACCTTAAAACATGATTTTTGAAAATGTAAAAGAGTAGAAACCTTAGTTACTGATATATAAACTTGCATACAAAATTTGACATCAGTTTGAGGTGTAGGTTAAGAGTTATGCTCGTTAGCGTAAAATGAAAGCTTTATGTTAATTAAACGACATAATTAGCGTATAGCCTATTTAAACATACTTGTTGATATCAAACTCTTTACCCACTGATGTAATATATTATTTTGGGATTTTTAAAGATTTTTAATTAATTTTAGGCTGGGCATAACTTGTAGTCGTAGGCTTAATCCGGTAATTGTCGGTTTTGCCCTTACGGGCTATAAAATGAGTTTTACACATCTAAATGACTCCAAACCTTTTGCTACTGATTATATATGATAAATAAATTATTTTAAGCCTTCTGGAATAATAAAAATATCAGCTTTCTATATAGAACCCGGAAACGGCTTCTAATCGCCTAATTAAGCGTTTTTAACGCATAGTATGTACTAAAACTAATTTAAACATACAAGGGTGATACCTACTGATATTTGAGGTAAATTATGATATTTTAACAGTAAGAAAAAGTTGTTTAACTCGGACTTCAGTTTTGAGCTTTACGGCTTATGTGAAATTACCAAAATGCCCCTACGGTGCATAGTTTGGTTATAATTGATAAATTTCACATATATACTTTACCCTACTGTTATAATTTATCAAATTAAGTATTTTGGATGATTACATCAGACCTGTAACTCAGGTTAATACTTAAACTCTTTTATAACCTTGTAAATGACCAAATTACCCCTGCGGGGCATAGTTTTTGTCTAAATTCGTTTTGGGCATAATGAAAGGTATCCTATTGATATCACAACATATTTGAGGCATAGTAACTTAGGAAACCTAGTTAGGACCCTTATGATTACCCGTTACGCCTCTTGCGCGTTCGGTTCGGCTTATGTAACTAGTTTACATAAAATTAGTCGAAACGGGTCAAACCTTATCGGTTTTACCTCAAAATCCAGAATGTGTATAATATACCCATATTAAACAAGTCTTCAAACTTGTCGGGTTTAAATCACATTCTATTCCGGTCTTCGCCTAATCGTGCGTTTGAACCGTATAATTAACCGGTCTAAGCTTAGGCTTAATTAAAGACCCGTTAGCATTCTAATTGGTTATTTATACCATCATTCCAGACTAGAGCCTTCCGGTAAATTGTACCTACGCTTACTTAAGTGAATACGGCTGAGTTATTATAATTCTTGCTATTTAAGACAGGAGCTAGCTCAGGTAAATACTCTTAACTTATTTTCCCTATTACGGGCTTGGGATACGGTAATATAAATACCACATGGTCAGGTATGGGATTCAAAGACCAATGAGTCGGGAAATCCAAATAACCTGTTTTAATTCGTATTGCTTGACTGAAACATTGGGGGGTTAATGCGACCGTGTCCTGGATATCCTTGACTCATTAAATGCAATGGCCACGACCTAAGCACGGGGTGTAGGCATACACCTGACAGATGCCATATGCTTATTAATTAATTATACCCAATAAGGGATTCCCAATAAGGGAATAGTGGTGTGTCGGTTAATCATGAACCGGCATAGAACCGGGCCCCGTATGTAGAGCAAGTTATGTAAAACTGATAACATGAAATATAGTTTGTCCCAAGTATAAAAGGTTAATTTTGCCTCTGTGCATTTTAATCAAGTATAAAAGATTAAATTTTGCCTTGTGCATTTTAATCATAGTGTCAAAACATCTTCGTGCCTTGAGCACCTAAACCAATTTTCATAGACATTTTCAAATGAGTCGGTTGAGTGTATTTACCAGTGAAAACTGACGTATTTTCAAAAGTCTAAGTGACAGGTACAAGTACGTAATAGGCTGGAAGCTGCTCAGGACGTTAATAAGGAATCTTGCAAGTTCTAGGCGTCTAAAGTCTGTTGAATATTTATGTTCTAAGATCCGCCTGTGGATCCTTTACTTTCCGTTGTAATACTTGATATTACTTTATATTCGGATTGTAATATATTTATCTTTTGCTTCCGCTGTGCATTTATATATTGTGTTGTTTGACTATGATAATATCAACTACGTCACGATACTCCCCACCGGGCCCACCGGTGACACGTGGAAATTAGGGGTGTGACAGGTTGGTATCAGAGCCAACATTGAGTGAATTAAACACTAGCTTTCTGGTGTTTAATCTCAATGACACAGTAGCACATTCCTTGACCTTCTGAGTCTAGAATTAACATAGGAATATTCTCAATCCTAATCCGGAAAATTTTTGCTTCCAAATTTTTATATATACGTCGCCAAACGAAGAAGCTGTAATAGAAATTCTCCACATCTGGAGCCCTGAAATGCTGAGCTTCATACCGCGACTAGAATGAAACGAGCATCCAAGGAGAGAACGTTCAGAAATAAAAATGAAGAAGAAACTCCTCTTACTGAAGATCGTTCCCATAATAAGTCCTTGTAAGGACATATTTATCTTTTAGTCCCTTCGAGGGCAACATTATTCCTTTCAAGTCCCGTTTAGGGCAACCGTGAACTTTTAATTTTATAGTGGAATGACTAAATATTCATCCTAATCAGGAAATATTAAATAAATGAAAAATAACATTCCTTTTATAAGATCTACCATTATAATAAAATGGCAAAATCTAAAAGGACAAGACCTAGCCTATTGTCATATTAAGACCCGGCCAAGATGGCAGTTCCTCAATTTAGATTCAGATCCTTATTAACATTTCAATTTAGAAATTGTTCTGCGTTAATTTTTAAAAAGAATCTTAAAGGTAAAACCTAGCCTAAATGTCAATGCTGACAGGGCCAAGATGGTAAAACCTAGCCTAAATGTCAATGCAGACATGGCCAAGATGGTAAAACCTAGCCTAAATGGCATTGCAAACATGGCCAAGACGGTAAAACCTATCCAAAAGATTCCTAACCCAACTAAATGATCTCTGAATCATGGGTTAAATCATCAATTAAGATGATCATATTATAACCATCCCTTTGAAGGGAAATGCCTACGGGCTATAATGTATTGTCCATCTGAGACACTGACATTGTGATCTTTATGATTCCTTGTCTAAGGTGGTGAGCTATGCTCAAGCCTAATAGTCTATATGATCAATGCGATCATGACTAATATCATATAACATCCTAGTGATGTTTTGCCTACGGGCTATAATGTATTGTCCATTTGAGACATTGACATTGTGATCTTTATGATTCCTTGTCTAAGGTGATGAGCTATGCTCAAGCCTAATAGTCTATATGATCAATGTGATCATGACTAATATCATCAATATGATGATCATATTATCAACATCCTTAGTGACGAAGTGCCTACGGGCTATACTTTATAATATTGTCAATACGACAATGACAGTTGTAACCATTATGGTTCCTGTCTAAGGTGGTGGGCTATGCCCAAGCCTCATAGTCAATATGATCAATACTATCATGACTACTATCATCAGTGTGATGATTATTATTTTCTTAAAACATCGTTTTGTAATGTCAATTGATTTGCCTACGGGCCATATTGTATCATCAATTATGACAACGACAGTGGTAGCGATGGCTCCCTGTCCGAGAAAGGTAATGAACTATGTTCAAACCTTCATGCTTTGATTCTCTGAAATCATAGCTTATAATTCATAAATGTCCTTGTGACTAGGCCTGTTGTGCTGATACACCTTCATGCTTTGATTCTCTGAAATCATAGCTTATAATTCATAGATGTCCATGTGACTAGGCCTGTTGTGCTGATATACCTTCATGCTTTGATTCTCTGAAATCATGGCCTATAAATTAAACTTGTCCATGTGACTAGGCCTTTCGTGCCACTAGTAAAACTGTTATTGTTTTTATAATTAGGATAAGTTATAATATAAATCCTAAATAAATGTGATTAATAAATTAACCAAATATGGTCTCCGTTACCATGGTTAATGAATTGCCATAAAAGACAATTCCATAATAAACTCCCAAGTAAACTAATTGTCCTTGTTTTATGTAACAGTTCAATTAAATGGCTGGCTCAGATGAAATTAATAGCCACCCAGTGGAGAACAATGATAACGTCCGAATTAATTTAACGGGTGCTGAACTAAAAGCGTTAGTAGACGACGCAGTTACAAAGGCCTTAGAACGGCAGTACGAAGAGTATAGTGGGACTTGGAGTAGGACCTTATCTATACCGCATTCGAAGCCTCCTTCCAAGAAGGATGGACCTAAGAAGGAAGATGATGAGCGTCACTCTTCTAATCATCACAGTGATCCGTCTCAACAGATCATACTAAATAAAGGACCCCGTGATAAGGGTTGCTCCTACAAGTACTTTGTTTCATGTAAACCCCGGGATTTCACTGGGGAGGAAGGAGCTGTAGATTGTATGACATGGTTAGATGAGATGGATACAATTGTGGATATCAGCGGATGCGCTGAGAGGGATGTGGTCAAGTTTGTGTCGCAATCATTTAAGGGTGAGGCCTTATCCTGGTGGAGATCGTTGATTCAAGCCACCGGGAAGATCCCTTTGTACAACATGACTTGGGATCAGTTTGTTGCTCTTATCAAAGAAAATTACTGTCCTCAACATGAAGTTGAGAAGATCGAGACTGAATTCTTGACATTAGTCATGGAGAACTTAGATTGTCAAGCATACCTTACAAGTTTCAATACCAAGTCTCGATTGGTTCCTTATTTGATCACACCAGAACCAAAGCGAATAGCTCGCTTTATTGGGGGTCTAGCCCCAGAAATAAAGGCAAGTGTGAAAGCATCGAGACCTACTACATTCAGGTCAGCGGCAGATCTGTCGCTATCTCTCACACTCGATGTGGTTAGAAACAAGGCTGCCAAGGCTTCTGAAGATGGGAAGCGTAAAAGGGAGGAGGATAACTCCCAGAGTCCTAAGAAGAGCAAATCCGAGCTCAACAATAACCAACAGGATTCCAACAAGAAGCCTACATGCAAAACCTGCAACAGAAGACACTGGGGACAGTGTCGATCAAACCAGAAGATAAAGCAATGTGGCATCTGCAAAAGAACTAGCCACCAGTCCCACGAATGTAGGGACATAAAGAATGTAAACTGTTTCAGGTGTGGCGAAAAGGGCCACATCAGTAATAATTGTCCTGAGACCGCCAAGGAAGGAGCAGCTAATTCTGGGAAGGATAAGAAAGGAAACGCCTGAACTACCGATTGAATGACAGAGACAGTACATATCAATAATAGCATCAGGTACGTCCTGTACCATTTAGCATTGATAATTTCTGCTAAGTATCTTACGTTAATGCAAGGGATAATAAACCTTTAAATAAACCATAAGCCTAGTAAACTCTTGATTACATTCATAAGAATTCAGATATTAAAAATAAGGTATAATTTACCAATAATGACCCTCTCTCCCATCCTCGGAGATAAATCCTTTCATAAGAATCTGGAGTACTCTTCCCTAGAAAGAGTACGACAATATATATTATTTTATTCTATTATTTCCTCATTATTTTATATCGCCTGCGAATGCCAAATTATGTTTGATAAGAGTGCCATTTGAGGATTGGCGTATACTAGTGTGTCCCATAGATTGCTTCCATGCCTGATCAGTATGGAGGTTTAATGCATGGAACCCCTGAGATATCCCAATGGTCATATTGTGCTAAAGTCGACTAATAGTATTCAAAGAAGATATCCAATATAAAATGTCCTTATAAATATCTCTACTTAGGGCATCCTTGCATTTGTAAAGAGAATGTGTCATTTATCTGACACCGACATCGATAGATGAACCAAAGGCTGAGAGTACGGACATCTCTGACATCTCTGTGTGCCAAATTTGTTAAATTATTAGGCTAGTTAAGCTCTGAATATATAGAATCATTCGAAGGAAATCGAATGTATCAAGATCAAGTAGCTTATAAGCTAAAACCTATTTAAAGAGCTTGGCGGAGCTCGCAATACATTACACACTAGTAACCGAAGGATGTGTTTCGCCAATAACCGAAAAACATTATCACGTAATGATAGGCAGACTAATGAAACTTTATGATTAGACAATAAACCTGTATAGACTAAGAATCGACATGTTAAGAAACTCCGAAGGAGAGTATGTACCTATTGTATAGGTCAACTGGGATACCCTTAGAGGCCCAAATATACTATGGAAGTAAGTCCATGCTACTTCAGAAAATACTTCCATCATTCTAGAAAATCTCGAGGTCGAGATTTCTTTTAAGGGGGTGAGGATGTAACACCTCGAAAAAAAATCACGTCTAATGAAGTATTGACACGTGTAATAAACCCTAATGAAGTCAAACATTGAATTCAAGGGACTAATTTTTCGAAAAATCGAAAAACTTTGATTATGAAAGAACTGGAAGTATTATCATACCTAAAATAAGTTTCTAAATAACCTTTTACGGTTTTATATTCACAATTGAGCCACTTGTTAATCAAGTGTAGCCGTTTATGTGATTAATTGAAAGTTTGCGCAATAAAGGGTTAAAAGAGTCAACATGTTAATTCTTACCTCTGAGTGACGATTTAACAAACCGAGAGCCTCATGATATTTGATTATACTCTCGGGAATGCCAATCATTGGCAATCCAAGGCTTTTATGCCTAAAAGTGAAGTTACGCGCAACTTTGCAAGTATAAGGGACTAGAAGTGTCAATATGTTTAATTATACCTCTGAATGACCTTTTATCGAGCCCGAAGCATTATGATGTTTAATAATACTTTCAAGAATGCCTAATATGAATTAGATAAGGCTTCAATGCTATTAAATGATAAGTTACGCAAGTTTGCGCATTAAAAGGACCTAAAGCGTCAAACTGCTAAAGTATACCGATTCGTATGTTATCGGACTTTCCGGAATATGACCATGAGTTATACATACCTTAATTATCCTTCTCATAGCTTAGATATAGGCTTTGAGGTGTTTGGTGCGCAAAAATAAACTTTTAAGTCATGCAGGGACTAAAAGTGTCAAAAAGCGCACAAGTTTGCGTTTACACGCATATCTTACATTCCGAATATTCCCGGACACCCAAAAATTTATGTAAGCACTAAAATATTTTATTTTAGTGTTTGGCTTGATAAAATTCCATTCGTCGCGTCAATTGGTTCGTTTTTCGCGTCCGTCCGTGTTTCGTCGTAATTAACCGAACAACGTGACCGTACGACCAAACGAACCGACATCCGGCATATTTTTGAGCATGTTTCATGTTCCCCGTACTTAGGAATCATTGTAGAGCCTTAAAAATGGTTTAACGGGCCTTAGATGAGTCAGAAATGGCGTTTGGAAGTGCAGGGACTTAAACTGTCAATAAATGAAACTTTATTTGGCTGGCCAGGTACTTACGGACCGCAACATTATTGACCTTATGGTCCGTAAGCTAGTTCCCAGATGCAGAAACTCGTTTAAAATGGTTGTTCAGCCTTGCAAACGACTTATCTTGCCCCTTAACATCACCAAAGGCCGCCTAAACTGATTTTTAGCCCTTAGGGACATGTGTTGATGATTCATGGTCCATAATAGCTTGAGTTGTCAACAATCTAAGGTGTTTGAAATCACTATAGAAGGACTTCAATGTTGCAACATTCTTGCATTCATTCCATCTGCAATTGTGGGACTTTCTGGAGCTCAAGAGCAGACACCAAGCATCCCTAATCGTGATTAGGACTTTGGTAAGCACCCTTGACCTTCCTTGATTAAGTTTTGCTTAGTAATTAGCTTAAAAGTCAAACCGTCGTAATTAACGGTTGACTTAGTGATTAATCACTAATGGTCTAGTGATTAGTCGAATTGGAAGTAGTTATAAGTTGGTAATTATGTGGGTAATAAACCCTTAAAAGGGTTCCCCCTGATTCCCACTCTAAGTAGGTCAAATGTCGGGTCAAACTTGTAATTAAAAAGTCAACAGGATACTTAGTTTCTAATTTATGCATGATTAGCAATGTAGAACACATACAACCTGTTTGATCATTAATATAACTTGGTAATTAGTATAAGAACATGTCTAAACATGTTCAACCCGACAATTTACTGTTTAGACCCGGTTCGGAACCGAAAGTCGCAAAGCTTTGACAGTTCTGACCCGTTTTGGTATGATTTAGAAATACCTTAGAGCTTTATTTGGACCAGGTTACATGCTAGTATAACCCTCTGTGATTATACACCTTGGTTCATTAGTTAACCAATTAATATGCATGATTTCGTTAATTGCTCATGTGTTGACCATTATGCTCTTTTCACCTTAAAACGTGATTTTTGAAAATGTAAAAGAGTAGAAACCTTAGTTACTGATATATAAACTTGCATACAAAATTTGACATCAGTTTGAGGTGTAGGTTAAGAGTTATGCTCGTTAGCGTAAAATGAAAGCTTTATGTTAATTAAACGACATAATTAGCGTATAGCCTATTTAAACATACTTGTTGATATCAAACTCTTTACCCACTGATGTAATATATTATTTTTGGATTTTTAAAGATTTTTAATTAATTTTAGGCTGGGCATAACTTGTAGTCGTAGGCTTAATCCGGTAATTGTCGGTTTTGCCCTTACGGGCTATAAAATGAGTTTTACACATCTAAATGACTCCAAACCTTTTGCTACTGATTATATATGATAAATAAATTATTTTAAGCCTTCTGGAATAATAAAAATATCAGCTTTCTATATAGAACCCGGAAACGGCTTCTAATCGCCTAATTAAGCGTTTTTAACGCATAGTATGTACTAAAACTAATTTAAACATACAAGGGTGATACCTACTGATATTTGAGGTAAATTATGATATTTTAACAGTAAGAAAAAGTTGTTTAACTCAGACTTCAGTTTTGAGCTTTACGGCTTATGTGAAATTACCAAAATGCCCCTACGGTGCATAGTTTGGTTATAATTGATAAATTTCACATATATACTTTACCCTACTGTTATAATTTATCAAATTAAGTATTTTGGATGATTACATCAGACCTGTAACTCAGGTTAATACTTAAACTCTTTTATAACCTTGTAAATGACCAAATTACCCCTGCGGGGCATAGTTTGTGTCTAAATTCGTTTTGGGCATAATGAAAGGTATCCTATTGATATCACAACATATTTGAGGCATATTAACTTAGGAAACCTGGTTAGGACCCTTATGATTACCCGTTACGCCTCTTGCGCGTTCGGTTCGGCTTATGTAACTAGTTTACATAAAATTAGTCAAAACGGGTCAAACCTTATCGGTTTTACCTCAAAATCCAGAATGTGTATAATATACCCATATTAAACAAGTCTTCAAACTTGTCGGGTTTAAATCACATTCTATTCCGGTCTTCGCCTAATCGTGCGTTTGAACCGTATAATTAACCGGTCTAAGCTTAGGCTTAATTAAAGACCCGTTAGCATTCTAATTGGTTATTTATACCATCATTCCAGACTAGAGCCTTCCGGTAAATTGTACCTACGCTTACTTAAGTGAATACGGCTGAGTTATTATAATTCTTGCTATTTAAGACAGGAGCTAGCTCAGGTAAATACTCTTAACTTATTTTCCCTATTACGGGCTTGGGATACGGTAATATAAATACCACATGGTCAGGTATGGGATTCAAAGACCAATGAGTCGGGAAATCCAAATAACCTGTTTTAATTCGTATTGCTTGACTGAAACATTGGGGGGTTAATGCGACCGTGTCCTGGATATCCTTGACTCATTAAATGCAATGGCCACGACCTAAGCACGGGGTGTAGGCATACACCTGACAGATGCCATATGCTTATTAATTAATTATACCCAATAAGGGAATAGTGGTGTGTCGGTTAATCATGAACCGGCATAGAACCGGGCCCCGTATGTAGAGCAGGTTATGTAAAACTGATAACATGAAATATAGTTTGTCCCAAGTATAAAAGGCTAATTTTGCCTCTGTGCATTTTAATCAAGTATAAAAGATTAAATTTTGCCTTGTGCATTTTAATCATAGTGTCAAAACATCTTCGTGCCTTGAGCACCTAAACCAATTTTCATAGACATTTTCAAATGAGTCGGTTGAGTGTATTTACCAGTGAAAACTGACGTATTTTCAAAAGTCTAAGTGACAGGTACAAGTACGTAATTGGCTGGAAGCTGCTCAGGACGTTAATAAGGAATCTTGCAAGTTCTAGGCGTCTAAAGTCTGTTGAATATTTATGTTCTAAGATCCGCCTGTGGATCCTTTACTTTCCGTTGTAATACTTGATATTACTTTATATTCGGATTGTAATATATTTATCTTTTGCTTCCGCTGTGCATTTATATATTGTGTTGTTTGACTATGATAATATCAACTACGTCACGATACTCCCCACCGGGCCCACCGGTGACACGTGGAAATTAGGGGTGTGACATTAGTTCATTTAGGAAACCAGCGACATGATTTGCCTGGATCGAGGGAAGGTTAAAAGTCGCCAATTGATCAACAGAAGGATCACATGGATAATTGAAGGAGCTATTGCGATTCCAGACTGAAGATTTTGTTCTGATAAAGGAGTTATCTTGCAGAAGTGCTATTAGGTTTAGCAGAGAGAAGAAAAGCTGAGCCACATAGACTTGGTCCTTTCAAGAGCCCATCTTGAGTTGGATCAGACGCTTATAGGCTCAAGCTACCAAAAGGATGGAGTAGTGTACATAATGTATTGTTTGGGTTCAGTTGAGAAAGTGTATAATGGATAATACACTGATTTTGTTCTTTATAGAAATTTGTTTGGAAGATAAACGGAAGTTTATCGAAGCACCGTAGAAGCAGTACGTATAGCTAGAAGAGTTATGCTAATAACCGGACAGGCAATTACAGCATTCTAGTCGTGTATGTAATTTACTGATTTGGCGATTTGTGGATAACTGAAATGAATGCAAGAAGGAAGGAAGACGAGTTTATGAGATTTGATCCTTTCGAGAGCCCATCTCGAGTTGGATCAATCGGGTGTAAGCTCAGACTATCTTAGGTACGGGGTAAGTATATGTAAATATACGTATGTAAAAGCCGAATTGGTGGAATTTTGACTTAATTTTCTAGATTAAAGTGCTTGTAAATGTCGAACCTTGGAAAGGGTGGAGAGCGTTGAGATGTGAGAATAGGAATTAAGAGTGTATGTAATATAAGTCTATGAAGATTCTTTATAAGAATCAAGGTTTCTCACAGAAACTATAAGACTATATTCATTAAGCCTGTTTTTGCTGTTTCCACCCAGTGCAAAAACAAAACCTGTAGAGTAAAAATTTCGGGGACGAAATTTCCTAAACAGGGGGAGACTGTGACACCCGGCTTTTCAGGCCGTACCGTACAGTTGTAACACGTGTTGTGAATAGGTAACAGGGTTGTATCTGACAGATTATGATGTTTATATATGGTATTTTATGAGTTGGCAAATTTAAACTTTGGTAAAAACTATGTTGGCAACGATAAAATTAACGCTTATCGCGTAACGGTTAAAATGCGAAACGAACGTCGGTGATCATCCGATTAGTGTTAAATCCTAAAAATACTTTGTTATGATTAGAATAATTATTTTAATCATATCCGTGTGGAAAAATAATTTAAAACGCTAAGAAACTCTATTTTTCGAGTTTTAAGCGCATACCGGTCGGTGCAGCGCGTATACCGACAAAATAATGTCAACACAGCCTGCCAAGGCAACTAATAATCATTTTGGTAATAATTTGGTAAGTTTATTATTATAGAATAATAAAAATAAATAAAAACGCTTAAATCTCTATTTTTGCAATTTTAAGCGCGTACCGTGCAGCACAGCGCGCAAACTGCCAAATATAGGCAATGTCGCCAGTCCAGGTAAACAAAATATTGTTCTGTAATATATTGGTGAGTTTATTTTATAGAATCATAAAAGTAATTTAAAACGCACTAAAACGGAATTAAAACGCTAGATAAAAATACCCGGTATCCAGTAAAATACAAGTTTTTAGCCTAAATTACATATATATATGTATACATATAATTAAAATCGGATATATATATATATATATGTGTGTGTGTGTGTGTGTGTGTAGGGAAATGTGTTAGTAGAAGACTTCTCTCTCTCTCTCCTCTTTCTTACATTCATTGGGCAATTTGGGAGGTGCATGCATAAGTGTTTCCTTATGTTCCCCATATCTTCACAAACCCAAGGCACTTTTCAAAAATCACTCAAACACTCTCCCTCTCTCTACAATTCAGTCAAAAACCTCCTTCCATCCTCCATAATTTAGAAAATTTTCAAGTTCATGTAAGAATCAACTTAAATCCAAGGTGTTTCCAAGTTATTTTAAAGATCCAAATGTGTTTTCTTGGTGAAACAAGCTTTCAAACATTAAAAATCATGTCAAACCCCACTTGAATCTTGAAGGTATAAAAACTAAGCTTTTAAAAATGTTCTTGATTATTTTTATGGAGAAGAAGATAGTAAAAGTTTCTCTTGTTCTTGGATTTAAACATAAACTTGAAAACTAAAATAAATGGGTTTTTGAATAAAATAAAAATGGATGTGTACATGTATGTATATGTGGCCGTTCATATGCATGTGTGTATGTTAGAGTATGAGTTTTGATTTTTAGTATGATCTTGTTTGATAAAATGTTGAAAAGTGATGTGCATGTGATTTTGGAAAGTTCTAAAATGGTTTTAATCATGTGAATGAACATGTAAAAATAAAAGTTTGGATTCATATGAGTTTATGTATATATGAGCCGTGTATGTATGTATAAGTATGCATGCATGTAATATTTTGATGATTAAAAGTCTTAGATATGTAAGAATGTGTGTGTCTTGCATATATGTCAAATGATTAGATGATGATACACGAAAAATATGATGTTCTTGAATGTTTGAACATAAGTAAAGTGCATAATAGATATGTTTTGGTTCATGCATATTGATGATGATATGATATGGTTGCATTAGATGCACATATTTGGACATGCATGTTGAAAGATGATCAAGAAATGATGATTTGAACATGATTTAATAAAGATGATATTTAATCAGGCCCTAAACACGAAAAATTTGATCATTTGGAAGTGTTAAATAATATAAAACTTTGTCATAAAGATTGCTAGTCTTGCATGTTGTACTTGATGCTTTAGGAGTTGTAAAATACGTGAAATCGCATGATTTATGTGACTTACACAAAAACTGCACTAATCTGATTATGATCACTATTTTAATCAGTAAATAACATGTATTGTGTTAAAATATCAAGTCGTTTCGAGTTGGGATGATTATAGTAACGTTTAACGCAAAACTATGCGTTAAAACGGTCAAAAATCGGCTTTTCGGGTGATTTTTATAAAACTGATTTAGATCAGTAAGTAAACTGATATTTTTAGTCTAAAAATAATTATTTTAACTAATTATAAGTTTACTTGGTGTTTGGTTGGTCATACGTGACTTCCGACTCCCGAAAACGTTACCGAATCGCTAAAATACGCATTTTTCAGTATACACAAGTATGGGTAAAATTTTCGGAAACCATATGTATTAAAATGTGTTATGTGGTTTAAGTATGAGAATGTGAAAGTATGTTAAGTTATTAACATGATTCTGGAAATCTAGATTATGCATGTGTATTGTGCGTTTTGTGCGGTAGAAACGGTGAAAATTGCGTTAAATATGTAACTTGTTTGTCGAAATTTGGCACATATGAGATGTTTTATGTATATTTGCTATAAAAATGACAAAATAGATAAGTTAACAATATTTCGCGTGTTTCGGTGTTAAATTATGTGACCTTTTATGTATATATATTACGACGCGCAAATCGTAGATATATTGCGTATAAACGTGAGAGTTAACGGATTTACACAATAATGGTCACCAATAAAATCGTTCAAGTCGCAAAATCATAAAAATATAAATATGGACTCATATATATATATATATATATATATATATATATTAACGTGCCAACACAATAAAAAATGACAACTTTTCGAGAAAATCTCAAAGTTATGTGATAATTCTAAGAAACGGAGAAACTTAGGATTTTTGTGTTATGTGTACTGATTTAAAATCGTTCCTATATATATATATATAATAGGACGTGTAGAAATCAATCTCTGGGATTGCACTATTTAAAATACGCACCGAAATGTGAGTGTCACTAAACCCCTCTTTTTACTGTTTTGTATATATTCTAGGGGTAGAACACGTCAAAAAGGGTTTAATAATGTTTTTGTAATAAAACATACCTTTTGATATAAATTATATATTTTCGTTGAAAATATATGGATTTTTGATAAATTATAAATATATTTCGGGATGAAATGGTTTTGGAGAATAAATATGTTTCAGGTGGAAACGGGGTTATGCATGGTGTTTGGGGGAAAACGACTGTGTAGTTGGAACGAATTTGATTGATCTCAAGAGAGTAAGTAACAGCATAGGCTTACATTTCGGTGGGGATTTCAGGGGATTCGTACAACATTGTGTATTAAATTGTCATATTAGTAGGATATATATATTGTACGTGAGGCAGACATCATATTGTTCTCAAAGAGAGAACCCTACGCCCATGATGCCATTTAATCAGTTAAGTAGTGCACGCGATGAATTGTTGGTAGATCTATCGGGTTGTGATCGGTCGCCTCGTGTCAATGTCAAATGATGACTTAATATTCTGTTTATTGTCTAGCTTTGATTATCCCTGCATGGTTAATATATAGTTCGTATCGTCTAGCTAACATACGAGTCTGAAAGTTGACGCAATAATTTAATATACAAAACCTGGGCAATATATATTACAGTTGTCGGATCGATGAACCGGCGGAAGGCCCATGATTTTTAATAAGGAAGTAAAATGGACTTTCTAAAATTTATATGGATGTTTTCAAATAAACACCTAATCAGAAAGTTTTCCTTGAAATAAAATTGGTAGTAAATGAATACGTGAACTCACCTTCCTTTGTGTTGACACTTGATTTTTAACGTGTTCTACAGGTACTTGAGTTCGGCTTCGGGAATTATGGCGTATCTTGTGGTTGTTGATGCATGTTTAATCACTTAAAATGTTGGACTGACTTTTAAATATTCTGGGACAATGTAATAAGATCCGTAAGGATCAAAAGACAACTTTATTTTGTCAGGGTTATGTCGTGTTTTGGGACGTTAAGTTTAAAATCAACGTTTTAATTAAGTAATAATGTCCAACACTATAATGCATCAAACATCAAGATAGAAATGGGCACCAGCTTCCGTCACCACTACGTTTTATATTCCGCTGCGACATTTTTGGTGTGTGACAATGCATGGGCGGGAAAAGCTTAAGGACATTCTCATAAATCAGATTCTGATTGTCAATCCTTGTATAGGCTCTTCCTATGTACCCACACAATATCTATGTCGTCCCCATCCATGCCCCATTTAATGTTGATGCGAACATCATCTTTGTTAGGATATGAGTTTCTTAGATTGTGTTTGTTTAATTAAAATGAGATGAAACAGAGATATGAATTGCAGCGGAATATGAAAGTAAACTTTGAATACACAATCAATGGAAGAAAAAGATTAAGCAAACATGTTTAACATTGAGTCGAATGATTGTATTTAATTACAATAATCAAATCAAATGCATGCATGCATGCACAAGTCTCCCCCTCAGCCTGAGCTCAGTAATTGTTCTTACAGAATGACTTAGAAGAAGAGAGCTAATAGAACAGTACAGAGTATTGTTCTATTTATAGTACAACACAACCACTGAGCATCTTCGGCTGACGTCACCATGAAAGTGACATCTAACCTCCTAACAACCTCTAAGGACTGTTACATACAACCACTGATTACTAAACTACTAATTACATAAAAAATGCATAAGTAAACCACTAATTCTTCATTCCACTCTGGTAGCCTAAGCACTGATGTTGAGCATCAGTGCTTTCTTCAAAGGATGATAAGTTCTTTAGAAGAGCAGTGCTTTGGTCTTCAACGGTGCTTTGGACACATCAATAGATTGAGCTTCAGTACTTTGATCTTCATTAATGCTTGGTCTGTCAGCAATTGTAAAGAGCAGTGCTTGGAGTCTATCAGTTGTTGAAGCCACTGTCAAGGGGAGAGACTTGAACAAACACTGCTTATGGTGATCTACTGTTCTGAACCAATTTTGGCTTTGCATATCATCTGTTCCTTTGTAGGGTTCAATCCCAACAATCTCCCCCTGGAACATATGATGCCAAAACACTTCATTATTTAAGATCTTTATTGTCTCATCAACATTTCCCTAACTTGGCCCTTAAAATGCAGCTCAAAGCTAAGGGAATCTTCATCATCCTCATCCCTGCACAGTTGAAGCTCTAATAGATCTTGGAGGTCAGCTACACCCAGGCCTAGTGCATCCTCCCTTGAAATTTTCTTAACTTCTCCACTGGACTTGAGCAATGTCAATACATGGGTCTTTTGATCAGACTTCCACTTTAGTATTTTTAAGTTCAGTGGGTTTCTTGGGAGAGGTTTTATTTTTGTTGTGTTTGGTGATGGAGGCCTGCTCAAGACTCTTTTGGCAATTTCCTGTAACTTTGCTGAGTCAGGGTCCTCTTGGATCATACTTTTGATGGCCTCTTTCATAAACACAGTTTCACTTTCAGTATCTTCTACATCAGTCTGTTTTTGCCTCTTCCTTTGATTCAAAGCAATGATGGAAGTGTCAGATGATGTGAACAATGTTTTCAAAGAGAGGGCCTGGTGCTGAGACTCGTCAATTTTCTTGGTTATATATGCTGGTTTCTTTGGAAGTTTAGGATCTGTTTCTCTTTGTCTTTCCAGCTTCTCATATGCCATGTCAGTGTATTGCCTTGACCATTTTGCTATGGCTTTGGCTGTACCAAATTTTGCTGCAACCAACTCTTGCTTCTTTCTTTTGTACTCCAAGGTAAGATCAACAATTGCCTTTTTGTACTTGCTCCAATTTGGTGCAGATCTTTTCATACCTGGATCCTTTTTTATCCTTTCAATTCTGTTTGCTTCACTTTTCAGAACAATGAGTGGCCAGTCTTTGAACTGCTCAACCTTGGCTGGGTAGAATTTTTCTCTCATGATAAAGTCTAGGGGATCTTTTCTCATCTCCTTTTGCAGGTCAGCATCTGGTGGCAAGTTAGACATTTCTTTACTCAAGTCTCTTGCATAATCTTCCAATTGTTTGACTTTACTAAGTAAAAACTGCATTCGACTTGAGATGCTAATGTCACTCTCCCCTTGGCATTCATATCTAACTTGTATTTCAGCTTGCCTGGCTTTGAGTTTTAAATACTCATCCAAGTTCTTTGGATCTCTAAAACCAACTAGAGATGGAAATTTTCTTTTTGAAGGATCATCCACTGTATAAAACTGCTTCATTTCACTTTTAACTGCATGCAATTCAAGTGGATAATTAGCTGCTATTGGTATAACATTTACAGGATCATGTCCTACAAGTGTTGTTGGATCTGTGATTGGGTTGGCTAATTTTGGAGGAATGAATGGTTGAGGTTTAGTTTGATTGAAAGGTGCAGATGATATAGGAGTGGGTGCTGGTATGTCATCATCATGCACTTGAAACTTTCTTTTTCTTGTATAGACCTTTTTAAGAGAAGGCATTTTTGGAGGGGATTTGGAAGCTTGACTGATTAAGGCTTGGGAAGGGATATTTGAAGTGGTGGATGACTGACTAACAGCTGTTGAAACAACTGGTGTTTCAGCCACTGTTGTCATAACAACTGTTGAAGTGTCAACAGTTGTCTTCTTCTTTATGGCAGGGGGTTTTTGTGATGGTGGTGTTGACTTGGGTTTTGTGGTGGTTGGTAAAGTGATGAGGGCAGTGGTTGTTGTAACATTTCTTGAAATCACTAAAGTATTAACAACTGTTGATACAACAGGTATCTCAACATCTGTTGGCTTGGAAGTTTGAGGTGAGGAACTTAAGTTTGAGGTGAGGAACTTTTGGGGATTTCAGGAGATTGTTCAGTAGGTTTGGAAGGTGTGGAAGTGGGTTTGCTGACATTTCTGGTAGTTCTTCTTCTTTTTGAAGTACCCTGCTCTTCGTTTGCAATGAGAACTTTCTTTTCCTTTTCAAATCTTTTAGAACCCTTTATTTCCATTCTCTCTTTTCTATTTGCTTTTTGTTCAGCAAATAGGTTGAGAGTTGTCACACCCCAAAAACGTCGCAGCGGAATATAAAACGTAGTGGTGACGGAAGTTGGTGCCCATTAATATCTTGTTGAACGATGCATTTAATTGTTGGACATATTAACTTATTTAAAACATAAGTTCTTAAACATAACGTTTTGAAACATGACACAACCATGACATAGTTAAGTTGTTTTGATCCTCGGTGATCTTATTACATTTGTCCCAGAAAGTTTAAAAGTTAGCCCAACATATTAAGTGACAAAACATGCAACAACAACCACAAGATACGCCATGATTCCCGAAGCTGAACTCAAGTACCTGAAGAACACGTTAAAATCAAGTGTCAACACAAGGGAAGGTGAGTTCACATATTCAAATTTAAACAATTTGATCCCAAGGAAAAAGCTTTCTAATTATGTGTTTATTATAAAAAATCCATATAATTTTCGAAAGGCAATTCTTTTCCTTAATAAAAATCCATGGGTCAACCGTCGTAGGGTTTCTGCTGAAACCTCCGAAATAGGGCATCTTCCCAAGTTTAGATATTAAATTTATAGCGTCAAATGTTTGGACTCGTAAGTTAGCTAGACATTACGAACTATATATTTACAATGTAGGGATAATCAAGGCTAGACTATAAACAGAATATCAATTCATCGTTTGACTTGACACGGGGCAACTGGTCATGATGGGGTTGTCAACCCGATAGATCTACCAACAATTCCTCGCGTGCAATACTTAAATGATTAAACGACATCATTGGCGCATGGTCCATATCGAGACCATCTATGATGCCTGCCTCATGTACAATATATATATCCTACTAATATGACAAATTTAATATAAACAGTTGTATGAATTTACTGAAATCCCTTGGACCAAGCAAACCCGTCCTAACAACACGGTCGTTTTCTCCGAAACACCGTTCAAACCGAGTTTCTCCCCGAAACATATATTCATCAAAAACGTTTCCTCTCGAAACATATAATTTATCAAAATCCATATATTTTCATCCAAAATATATAATTTATATCAAAAGGTATGTTTTATTCCAAAAACATTATTAAACCCTTTTAGGTGTGTTCCTCCCCCAAAACATATACAAAGCAGTAAAAAGAGGGGGTTTAATGACACTCACCTTTGGGTGCGTATTTTTAAATAGCGCAATCCCACTGATTGATTTCTACACGTCCTATTATATGTAGGAACAATTTATAAATCAATATATCACAAAATCCTAAGTTTCTCCGTTTCTCAGAATTTTCACATAACTTTGAGATTTTCTCGAAAAGTTATTGTTTTTGGTTATGTTGGCACGTTAATATATATATGAGTCCATATATATATATATATATATATATATATATATATATGGAGAAGATCATGCGAGAACCACCTCTTATTGCGAGAACCGCGAGAACCAATGTGAACACAACCAAAAATGCCTAAAAATAGCTAAAAATCACACAAAAATTTTTTTTTAATATTTTTTATATAAAAATCGCTACTTTTCGAAGCCAAAAAAAATAAAAAATATTTTTTTTTTTTGCCACTAAAAGTATCGATTTGAACTTAAAAAATATTAAAAAAAAATTTAGATTTTTTTTTTATTTTTTTTAGGTTTTTTGGGGGTTTAGTTTTTAGCATTTTAGCTTGGGGTGGGGGGGGTTAGGTTTTTTTTTAGGTTTTTTGGGGGTTTTAGTTTTTAGCATTTAGCTTGGGGGGGGGGGGGGTGGGGGAGTTTAGGTTTTTTTTTTGGGGGGGGGGGGTGGGGGTTAGGTTTTTTTAGCTATTTTAGGTTGTGTTCACATTGGTTCTCGCGGTTCTCACAATAAGGGTGGTTCTCGCATGAGTCCCTCCCTATATATATATATATATATATATATATATTTAAGATTTTGCGACTTGAATGATTTTTATTGGTGACTGTTATCATGTAAATCTATTAACACACCCGTTTATACATAATATATCTACGATTTGCGCGTCGTAATATATATACATAAACGTACACATAAATCAACATCGTAACATGCGTAATCTCGTTAACTTATCTATTTTGTCATTTTTAAGGAAAGCATACATAAAATAACTTTTATGTATTAAATTTCATGCTCGACTAACAAGTTACATGTTCAATGCGATTTTACCGTTTCTACCACATAAAACACACAAGTGTATATGCATAGTCTAGATTTCCCACTATCATGTTAACACTTAACATATTTTCACATTCACATGTTTAAATCACATAACACATTTTAACATATAAGGTTCACCCAAAAATAACCCATACTAGTGTTCATTGTAAAATGTGTATTTTAGTGTTTCGGTAACGTTTTCAGGCGTCGGAAGTCACGTATGACCAACCAAACACCAAGAACTTAAAATTAGTTCAAATACTTATTTTAAACTAAAAATATCAGTTTACTTACTGATCTAAATCAGTTTCATAATAATCGTTCGAAAAGTCGATTTTTGACCGTTTTAACGCATAGTTTTGCGTTAAACGTTGTTATAATCATCCCAACTCGGAATGACTTGATATTTTAACACAATACATGTTATTTACTGATTAAAATAGTGATTATAATCAGATTAGTGCAGTTTTTGTGTAGACCACATAAATCATGCGATTTCACATATTTTACAACTCCTAATGCACCAAGTACAACATGCAAGGCTAGTAAACATTATGACAAAGTTATATATCATTAAACACTTCAAAATATTCTTATTTTAGTGTTTATATTCTGATCAAAATTAATTTTTATCAAATCAAACTCAAATGATCATTTTATGCTTTTATATCATCATGTATGCTCACATATGTGCATCTAATGCACTCATACATCATCATCATCATTTATGTTTTAATCATACTCAAGAACACATTAATATCATGTTCTTACAAAACACAACATGTAATCATCATGTTCATTCAATCATTCATACATAAATGCAAGTATCCTTCACATTTAAGAATATATGACAAACTTTTACATGCATGCATACATATATACATACATATATATGAAATACATATACACATATAAACTTTCAAAGGTTCACTTTTCATCATGTCACTTTCAAATCTTGAATCACCTTTAGAACATTCTTATATGACACATATTGATTTTTACATGCATCCTACTTTCAAGAAATCATGTAACTCAAGAATCTTTCAACAAAAATAAAAAACACGATCATCTACACACACTCACGGCCACACATACATATATAGATACACCCATTTTTATTTCATTCAAAAACCCATTTGTATTTAGTTTCAAGTTAGTGTTTAGATTCAAGAACAAGAGAAACTTTCACTATCATCTTCATCACTATAAATCATGAACAAGATTTGAAAGACAAAATGTTATACCTTCAAGATTCTTAGTGGCTTTTAACAATAGTGATGATATGAAGCCTTGTTCTCGCTCAAATCTCCTTGGAGTCACCTCTAAACCTTCATGTAAGCTTGAAAACACCTTGAAATGGATATGAATCTTCAAGATTAAGTTTGAAAATGAAAATGGTTGTGATGTAGAGGGTGTTCGGCCGTAGGTATGCTCAAGAGAGAGAGAGAGTGAATTTTTTTGAAAGGGTTTCTTGGAAAAATGAAAGATTATGGAAGCCTTGTAAAGTTTTTAATCATCATCACCATTCTCTAGTTGCTACAAATGGCATGTTGGAAGAATCAAGGAGATGTGGGCTGCCCTATATGCCGCCACCTATCCCCTTACACACATAATTATTATATACATACACACATACACACACATATATATATATATATATGTAAATCAGTGTTAAAAACATGTATTTTACTGGATATCGGGTATTTTATCTAGCGTTTTATCCCCGTTTTAGTGCGTTTTAAATTATTTTTATCATTCTATAAAAATAATCATACAAAATTATTATTGAAATAATTACCAGTTGCCTTGACTGGTTGTGTTGACAGTATTTTGTCAAATACGCGCAGTATCGTGCGGTACGCGCTCAAACTCGAAAAATAGAGTTTCTTAGCGTTTTAATTTACTTTTTCTAACGACTATGATTAAAATTACTATTCTAATCATAACAGACTATTTTTAGGATTTTAAAACTGATCGGGTGGTCACCGACGTTCTTTTCGCATTTTAATCGTTACGCGATAAGCGTTTATTTTATCATTGCCAACATAATTTTTACAAATGTTTGGATTCACCAACACATTACATATCACATATAAATATCATAATCAGTCAAATACAACCTTTTAATCTATTCACTACACGTGTTACAATTGTACGGTACGGCCAAAAAAGCCAGGTGTCACAAGAGTCACATCAACCTTCTTTGAACCATCTGGTTTTGGAATTTCCACAACAGTTTTAGCCTTTGGATCAGGTTCTAAGTGTAAACCATCCTTTCCTTTCTTTCCTTTATCCCCCTTTTTGGCATCATCAGGGTTTTCTACATAGATAATTGTAGGAGGAGAAGTACCAGTGGTTTGGAGTAGATGAGCTTTTATTCCTTTGATGTCAGCTTGAGTATCCTTATACCTTGCATCCATCATATTTCTGAGCATTTGTAACTATATTTCATGTTGGTGATCAGCATATTTTCTTTGTTGATGAAGCAGAGGTTGTAGGAGTTGCCATAGCTCACTTGTTGTGGTAGCAGATGATGAAGCAGTGGATTGAGACTTTGATGATTGTAACAACTGTTACAGCATATTTTTGATATCTGCCACAGATGTTTCAATATTGTTAACTCTCTCTGTCAATTCCTGATATTTTAAACCATCACCCAATTTAATGGGATCATCTGATTTCCCACCAGCAGTGGTTGTATCAGCAGTTGGACCAGGAGAAGTCTCCCATGAATCATCCACTGATGCCACTTTTTCTTGGTACTGGGGACTTCTTTCCTCAGCAGTGGTTACCTTAGTAAACACACCAGTGGGTATCGGGTACACGCTAGTGGTCACCTTGGTTCCCAAGGAAGAAATTGGTTTCAAGGGAGTCTTACTAATGAAACTACTGTCCAGGTGTAAGTCAGTGGATTCAACACCTGTAGTAGCTGCTCCACTTGAACTACCACCAAGAGTTACATGTAACTCAAGGGGTGTAACCTCCTCAATTGTTGATGGGTTAACAATGGTAGAGGGATCAGACTCAGTCACTTGTTGGAGTATATTCTCAGTGATGGGTTGTTGAGAAGAACTGATTTATGTCTGATCCATATCCAATGCTTTCAACAGAGGTAAAATGGATGGTGGTAATGTGATTGTAGGGATAGGAGTTGAAAGAGAATTTGCCCTAGGAGCAGGGCTATTAAACGTACTCTTAAATGAGGGTAATGTATCATAGAGTGGTGTCCCTATGTTTACAACCTGTTCCTTTTATGAGGAAGCAGGAGGAGTTGAGGCTCTAGGTGGAGATCTGACCAACTGTTGTGAGGAAGTAGCAACAGTGGTTGTTGGTGACTTTTGTGTTGTCTCAGGAGTTACTTCTGGGATCTCATCTTACAGAAGGTCCTTTTTGGAGGGTTTGGGGGGCTTTTTGGATTTTTTCTTGATGGTCTTTTTGGTGCTTTTTGTTGGGGGTTGCACAGCAGTGGTTGTACTGCTGTGGTCACCAAGAGCAGTGGGCTCAACAGCAGAAACCTGAGGAGCAGATGTGGACTCATCCAAATTTTGCTCAGGTTTCTCTGTTTGTGTTTGAGAAGGTTTTGACCCTGACAGCCTTGTAAAAGTTTCAGAAGAAAGGCTGTTTATTTGACAAGAAGCACCTTGGATAAGCACTTGTGCACTATCCTTTGGGATCTTCTTTTGTAAGTAATAACTCAAAAATCTTGGAAACAATAAAAATGGTTTTTTTCTTTTCTTTGATATTATTTACATTTTTAACCATATCATTGAAAATCTCTTGGGAGTAATTAAAATCAACTTATGCCATGATAGCATATCCCAAGTATTGGATTTTCAATGGAATTTCATTGAAAGCTATTGTTTTGTTTGAAGCATACATGAGCAGGGTATCGAATACAAATTTCATGGGAGGTAGGAAACTTCCCTTTGCAAAGTATCTTTTTTCATTTGTTCCTCATACCCTCTCTCAATTAAGTCTCTTTGGTATTCTTCCTTTGGTAAAGAATTTTTACCTGTATGATTATTCATCTCAAAAACCTCAGATATGGTTTGTGGTGTGATAGCAACCTGAATTCCCCCTACTTTCGAAGTAATAGCCCAAGGCTTGTTGTCTTGAACTTCTATATTTGCATTTTTCCAAAAATCACGTAGGGTTTCTTGGTAAATAGGTGCGTTGCAGGTCAACAAACTTTTGTACTTTGAAGATAAAAAAACATCAATGATTGAATGGAAATCTGTGTTTTTACTTGTTTTCTCAAGGGTGCATAGGTAGTTATGAGGGTTTTTGAGTGCAAGAGCCATGGTGAATCAAAGAAATTTGCGAGTCGGAGAAGAACAATGGAAGATGAAGAATTAGAAGGAATTTGATGGAAACTGCTTTTGAAAGAATTTTGGAATTCGATACGGTAGTGAAAACCCTGTTTGGGGTTTTGATCAGGGTTTTATAAAAGTGAAAAGTGAATGCTGACGAGGCAGCGGTTACAAAGATCGGACGGCTAAGATCTGTCCACGTGACAACCTCTGATGGGAATGGATGACAGTTGTTTAGGAAACCACTGATGGACAATATCAGTGGATGTTAACAATAAAATGTGAGCAGTGGGTGTTTTTCACTATTAGTGGATAGCCAACAGTGATTGAAACACTGATGTTTGGTCAATCAGTGGTCAACATGAAAAGGAAGGAACAGAGGTTGTCTTTCAACAGTGGATAACTTTTACCAATCAGATGTTTGAACCAAAACAGTGGTTGCAACAGACTTTTAAGGATTAATGAAAACTTTCATTTTTAACTATTTTTAAGAGTGGATTTTTGATTTTCTGAAAACATTTTAATGCTTTATTCATAGAAAAACAGGATTTTGCATGTTATTCCATGTTTAGCATGCCAATCCTAGAGATCAAGCTTTCAAAGGTGGATGTGTCTAAAGCTTTTGTTAGCACATCTGCCAGCTGATCCTTAGTTGGAACATGATGCAGAGAAATCAAACCTTTTTCATAGCAATCCCTCACAAAATGATGTCTGATGTCAATGTGCTTGGTGGTTGAATGTGAAACTAGATTTTTGATGATATTTTCTGCTGCTTGACTATCCAAGATGAGTGGTGTTATCAAAGCAGTGATACCAAAATCCAGCAGTTGATTTTGAAGCCATAACAGTTGGGCTGTGCAGCTTGCAGCAACAATATATTTTGCCTCAGCAGTGGATGTGGAAGCAGTTGCTTACTTTTTGCTTTGCCAAGACACTAAGCAATTGCCTAGGAATTGACACCCTCCTGAAGTGGACTTCCTTGTTGTGTTACATCCAGCAAAGTCACTATCCGAGAAACCTGAAAGCTTGATATTTCCATTAGCTGGATACCAGATACCAAGTGTGGGAGCACCTTTTATGTATCTGAATATCCTTTTTACAGCAATAAGGTTAGAGTTTCTAGGGGCTGATTGGGATCTTGCACAAACACATGTTGCAAACATGATGTCTGGCCTAGATGCAGTTAGGTACAAAAAAGACCCAATCATGCTTCTATATAAAGTTTGATCACCCAATTCATCCTCCTCATCAGACATGACTATCTTGTTGGTTGCTATGGGTGTACTACATGGCTTGCAATCATTCATCTCAAATTTGGTTAAAAGTTCTTTTGCATAATTGCTTTGATGAATGAAAGTGCCATTTTGTAGTTGCTTTACTTGGAGACCAAGAAAGCACTGTAGTTCACCCATTGCACTCATTTCAAACTCAGCTGTCATGAGTGTCCTGAATTCTTCACACATTTTATTACATGTGCTTCCAAAAATGATGTCATCCACATAAATTTGGATAATCATCAAATCTTTTCCTCTCCATTTTAAAAACAATGTTTTGTCAATTTTAACTCTTGTGAAACTAATAGAGATTAGAAAAGTGGAAAGAGTTTCATACCAGGCTCTAGGTGTTTGTTTCAAGCCATACAACGCTTTGTTTAGCTTTTAGACACGATTTGGATAAAATGGATCCTCAAAACCTGGAGGTTGACAGACATATACCTCTTCTTGAATTTTGCCATAGAGGAATGCACATTTGATATCCATTTGATACACCTTAATGTTGTGGTTGACAGCAAAGGCTAAGAACAGTCAGATAGCTTCTAATCTTGCTACAGGGGCAAAAGTTTCATCATAGTCAATGCCCCCTTCCTGTCTGTAACCTTGAACCACAAGCCTAGCTTTATTTTTGACAACAATGCCCCTTTCATCAGTTTTATTTTTGAAGACCCACTTTGTGCCAACAGGACTCACATTCTCTGGCAGTGGTACAAG
>JARYGA010007162.1:0-32592 GCA_030545235.1 Helianthus tuberosus
TGTCTTGCCGGTGACCACCCGGAACCTGAACCACAGCCGTGACTCGAACCCGAGACCCCGTACCCGAGACCTGAACCGAATCGGAGCCTGCTGACCAGCGGATAAACAAACCGACCGGCGGTCCGATCCTTTGACCGCCGGTTCTCCCTCTTTTCTCGGCTCTCTCTCTCTCTCTCTCTTCACCGTTTGTAGCCGCCGCACCACCACCGGTTCGTGGTGGTGGTGGTCCGTTCCATCAGACGAGGAGGAAGAAGGAAAGGGGGGGTTGTTTCACCGGGGAAAGGAAGGAGGAAAGGGAGTGTTTGGCCGGACCTGTTCGCCGGACCACCGCCGTCTACGGCGGCTCCGCCGCCGCCCAGTTCGCCGGAGAGTGAGAGGAAGTCGAGTGTGTATCGAGAGAGAGGTGTGGAAGGCAGGCAAGGTTTTTGATGTCTCATGTGTGTGTATATGGTATGTACAGACTTAAAGTCTGTTGTAGGAATGAGGACATAAGGAGCCATGAGGTGCTATATATAGCCATTTGAGGATTACAGTTTCTTTTGTGTAAAGATATTACATTCAGGTCACACATTTTACTTTAGGGTTAACATCTTTCATGTATTGCACTTAGGTTAGACTTTTTAACCTTTGATTTAAAATCTCTTGAAGAGATTTGTCGGGATTTCGAAAATCTTGTGCAGATTTTAATTAGATTTTGTAAAGATCTCACTAGATCTTTAGATGATATAGTTATCATATGTAGATTTAGGCTTGTGGGTTTTGGGTTTGGGCCCAGGGCCCACAAGCCCTTCTCGTGTGTAATTGGTCCGTAATTCTTACGAAACCCGTTGTCAAAACCAGAACTCCATTCAACGTCAAAATTTAAAGTTCACAAAAATACGGTCGGTAATCGTTGTTTGCACGCCCGTTCGTTGATCACGGTAATAATCGCGAAGAATGGTATCGTTGCCGTCTTTAGTCCGTTTTTCAATCCGGTTTCGACTGTAGTCACAAAATTTTATTACGAAGCTAAAATATATCGTAAAAATTTAATATCAGTCGGCGTTGTCAGTATCCTATTTGGCTTCAATCCGTTGCCGTTTAACGTTTCGCCGGCTTCTCTGTAAACCACCGTTCGCGCATTGTAAAGACGGATAGACGTTTCCAGGCACTCCAGAGGCCTAATTAAGTTAATTCGCGCAGTAAACACTATTTATTGTCGCGTTAATCGTCTGTTAATTACGTAATTAAGAGCCGTAAATTACGGGTTGTCACACAAAGAGTTGTGGATATTTAACTTTCATATCACTTTCGAGTTCCCCAGTGAACTCGGCGCCGCGTTTGCCTTCCCAGCGAACCTTCACTATTGGAATGCGAGAGCGTCGTAGTTTCTTGGTCCCCCGATCCATGATCTCTTTGGGCTTTTCCACAAAGTGCAGGGTCTCGTTTATTTGTAAATATTCAAGAGGCACATGAAGATTTTTCTCGGCTAAGCACTTTTTGAGGTTCAAGACGTGGAAAGTCGGATGTACGTTGCTGAGTCCCTCCGGTAATGCCTCAAATGCGATCGACATTTTCTACCATATAATGCCTCAAAGGGTGCCATTTGAATACTAGCGTGATAACTGTTATTGTACGAGAATTCTACTAAGGTAAATGCGAATCCCAATTACCACCAAAATCTATAACGTATGAACGAAGCATGTCTTCAAGGGTGCGAATCGTTCGCTCAGTCTGACAGTCGGTCTGGGGATGGAATACGGTACTGAGATTAAGAGTCGTACCAAGAGCGGCTTGGAATGTCTCTCAGAGACGCGAAGTAAATCGACCATCGCGGTCAGAGATGATGTCACGAGGTGTCCCGTATCGACAAATGACTTCGTTGGTAAAGATTCGTGCTAATGGTTCTACCTTGAAGTCTTCTCGTATCGGTAAAAAGTGAGCGGATTTCGTAAGACGATCAATGATAATCCAAATGCTATCGTGACCAGATGGCGTACGAGGGAGTTTCGTAATGAAATCCATAGCTATACTCTCCCACTTACACATCGGGATTTCGGGTTGTTCGAGTAGGACAGAGGGTCGTTGATGCTTGGCCTTAACTTTCGAGCAAGTTAGGCTTTTTGAAATAGAGAGAGCGATATCCTTCTTCATTCCCGGCCACCAATACCTGGAACGAAGGTCCTGGTACATCTTGTGGGCACCGGGGTGAGTGGAATATCGAGATTTGTGGGCTTCAATCAGCAATATCTCCCAAAGGTTATTGCGACTAGGGATCCAAATGCGATCATGATAATAATAAATACCATTCGATTTGCTTACCAACTGGTTTTCGGCACCGCACTTCTTCATTTCCTCTTTCAAGGTATTCTCAATGAAGCATGTGTGCTGTGTGTCACAAATGAGTGCTTCGAGGTCGTGTTGGGCCTGAACATTTCGAACACTATGCCAAATCTTTAACGCAAAAACAACTGCACCGAGTTCAAGATCGTGGGTTGTGTAGTTCTTCTCGTGGACCTTGAGTTGACGAGACACATACGCGATAACCTTGTCTCGTTGCATAAGGACACAACCAAGACCTAGGTTGGAGGTATCGCAATAAACAACAAAGTCGTCGTTTCCATCGGGAAGTCCGAGTACGGGAGCATTACAAAGCATACGCTTAAGAGTTTGAAAGGCATCCTCTTGTTCGGTTCCCCAAACAAAAGGCTTGTCTTTATGTGTTAAGGCAGTGAAAGGAACAACGATCTTAGAGAAATCAGCGATAAAACGACGGTAATAACCCGCTAATCCAAGGAAAGAACGAACTTCAGACGGGGTTTTTGGTGTAATCCAACTCTTAACTGCTTCAATCTTCGCTGGGTCGACATGAATTCCTTGACTGTTGACAATGTGACCGAGAAATTGAACCTCCTCGAGCCAAAATTCACACTTGGAGAACTTGGCGTAGAGGCGATTCTCTTGGAGAAGCTCGAGAACTAAACGAAGATGTTGCGCGTGTTCGGCTCTCGACTTCGAGTAGATGAGACTATTGTCGATAAACACAATAACGAAACGATCCAAGAAAGGTTTACACATACGGTTCTTTAAATCCATTAAGACCGTGGGTGCGTTTGTGAGACCAAAAGGTATGACCACGAATTCGTAATGGTCATAGCGGGTACAAAAAGCGGTTTTCGGGATGTCTTGCTCCTAAATACGTAGTTGATGATAACCAGAACATAGATCGATGTTAGCTAAACACGTAACGCCTTGCAATTGATCAAATAAGTCGTTGATTCGGGGTAAAAGGTAGCGATTCTTGATAGTAGGCTTATTGAGTTCCCTATAATCGATGCACATTCGGAACGATCCATCCTTCATTTTCATGAAAAGGACGGGTGCGCCCCTTGGAGATGTGCTAGGGCGTATAAAGCCTTTATCAAGTAACTCCTGGAGTTGGCTAGAAAGTTCATGCATTTCAGAGGGTGTGAGGCGATAAGGGGCTTTAGCGACAGGGTTAGGCAAGTCCTCATGCCTGAAAGCCGGCTAAAGAGGAAAATTCACAGAGAAAGCCTAACATCGAGTTCGCAATTTGTCCAGGAATGAGTTCGACACAAAAGTCGATATCACGAGTAGGGGGTAGACCAGGTAATTCGTCAGGAAAGACATTAGGAAAATCATGAACCACAAGTACCTTTTCCATCGGCTTCTTTTCCTCCTCCGCTATTACAATGTGGGCCAAGAAAGCCAAGTATTCCTTGCGGAGATACTTGCTTTCTTGAATACACAACATAAGTTTTAGTTCTTTCGAAGATATTTCGCCACACACACATAATTGGTCGTCGTTTGAGAGGGAGAAACGAATCATTTTTTGAAACAAACAACTTCGGCACGTTTTTCGCGAAGGAAATCCATGCCTACTATGACGTCGAAACTACCAAGTTGCATAAGGATGATATCGATCGGGAAGACTTGATTGTTAAGGGTGAGAGTACAATCACGGAGAACGGAGCTGATGGTGACGGTTCTTCCAGTGGCAATTTCCACGTCAAAGGTCGTTGGAAGATTAGCGCATTTACGTTTTAAAAGCTTTTCGAATTCAAACGACACAAAACAGTTATTGGCTCCAGTATTAAATAAGCAAGAAGCGTAAATACCGTTAACGAGGAACGCACCATTGACAACATTATTGTCAGTTTGAGCCTGGCGGACGTTGATATTGAAGGTTCTTCCATGGGCTGCTTGCTGTGGCTGTTGTTGTTGTTGCTGCTGCTGAGTCTGTTGTTGTTGTTTCTGTTGTGGTGGTGGTGGTTGCTGTTGGGGCTATTGTTTCACAACGCGGTGCGGGCAGCCGTTAGCAAAATGGTTAGGGTCACCACAAGTGTAGCAAGTTCTAGCGTTAGCAACGGGTGCTGGAATTGCTGGGTTACTCTGAATAGTAAGAGGTTGAGTTGGGGGTGCTAGAAGAGCTTGAGCAGCTTGCTGGTGTGGGCCTGAACGACAGTGGGCAGTGAAATGCCCATAGATGTTGCAGTTTGCACAGAAACGACAGTTCACCCCTGTCGGATGATGATAAGTGCAAGTGGGGCACAGAAGGTGGATACCAGTGTACGCACGCATGGCAGGCGGTGCGTTGGTAGTAGCAACTGGACGATTCTGGTTGTTGGGTTGTACGGGGACGGCGTTGAGTGGAGCGACAGTAGTAGCATAGTTCTTGTTGTTCTTTCGCTTGCGGCTCTGGCATGAAGACTTTAAACCTTGAGATGCTGCATTGTCGGTGCTGGGTGTAGCAGTGACCTGATTGAGACTCTTAGTCGAGGTTTTGAAAGCTCCAGCCAACACTCGTTTATCGTTGATCTCGGCTGCTAGCTGGTAAGTTTCCTCAATGTAGCAGGCCTTGCTGATTGAACAAAATCAGCTACACAGTTGGGGAGAGCTCGAATGTATTTCTTGATTGTCTTATCAGGCGTGTCCACCTGACTAGGACATATAATAGTCAGCTGCTTGAAACGAGCAGTGAGACCAGCGTTGTTACCTCCTTCCTGCTTGATGTGCCAGAATTCATTCTCTAGCTTCTGGACTTCATGAGGAGGGCAGAATTCCTTCATCATAAGCTCCTTGAGTTCCTCCCATGAGAGGCCATAAGCTGCATCGTTACCGCACCTGTTGCGCTCAGCTGTCCACCACTCCAGTGCCCTGGACTGGAAGACACCAGTAGCATTCACAGTGCGGAGGTTTTCTAGGCATCTTCTTTGAAGAAAGGTGACCTCGATCAAGTCAAACCACTGAAACATTGCACTGGTTCCATCTTCGCCAGTGAAGTTTGCAGGACCGCAGGCTTTGAATTGTTTGAAACTGAATGGAGTTTTCGGTGCTTCATTCTTGAAATCGACGGATGATTTGTTGCTGACCTCGTTGATTTCACTGACAATTTGAGGTATGACCTTGGCCATTTCCTTGGCCACAAGTGAAGCGATACGCTTGTCAGCTTTGTTCCTCCGAACATTTCGGTAAGTGTGAGAACCGAGAGAAGACATTGCCAAGTGCAGGTTCTACAGCAGACATTATCCCAAAGGGATTAGACGAGATTCGATTATATCGGGTTTCGTTTAAAAAGTTTAGCGTTTTACAACCCATTTATTATTATTACTACGTAAAGCTCAGTAACACGTCAGGCACATAGGCACATAATCCACGTAGGCACGTATACACATAGCCACATAAGCACGTATGAGCACATAATTCACATATTTTGCACATATTCACCTACATATTTTGCACGTATTCACATATCTTTCAAGGTCGCGTAACGCATTCGAGAGTTGTGATTGGTAGCGAGAAGTATAGCGTACAAGAGTTCTTAGCTTATCCACGATTAGTTAGCGTTTTAGATTCCGGAAGCTGTGCGAGTTGTGCGCGTTTTACAAAGCGGGGAGCAAAAAGCGTAAAATCTCCAAAATCGAAACATATAAACACACGAAATCGATGACGCGCAAAATCGGCGTTTGCAAGCTAGAAATAAATGGAGTGTCCTGGGTGTTAGACATCGACTACCAAAGTGATTCAATCATTCCTAACGGGTTTGAGTACACGCTTTTTCCTAATAGACTGTGCTCTCACCGAAATATGGTGAACGACACTCATCCTTCCAGTTACTACGTGACTAGTATCGTCGGAACAGTCGAGCCTTTGGTGAGATTTGTAAAATCAAAGTAGGGAGCGGAACGTGTTATTAAGATGCAGGGTTCACCCCTAACTTAACAACTTCGCTCCTAATTATGGTTGAAACAACCATGAGATAGAATGGGAGATTCCCGTTGAGATATGGATGTCACTTCTAACTCAACGAAGATTCTCGTGCGGGGAGTAAAAATACGCGTAGAGTGAGTGATCTTATCGAGAGTTCTTGGTTTTCACACCTAGTCTCGACCCAATCAATCGGTTGTGTTATGCGAGCGTTTTCAAAATGTGTGTATTGTGTTTGCCTTAGGAAAGGCAAAAGTAAGTTAGACTCCTTAGGGAAGGCTTCCCCTTCGTACGAAGCTGAAATGAGTGGGTTCGAACGAAGGTGTTTATTGCAGGTTCGAACGAGGTATTAAATGTGGGCTCGTACGAAGCCCCTACTAGGTTCATACAAAGGGTCTGTCTTGGGTACTTATACTATAGACTAGGTCAATTCTACACGACTCGACCTAATTCCCTATAGTTATGGCTCTGATACCAATTTGTCACACCCCAACCGATGGCGGAATCATCGGGGCGTGGCACTGAGCGAAACAGATTGTTCAAGAGAATCCACAACAACTATTAAGTGATAATATTTATAAGGTTTAATATCCCATACTATTAAATAAATAAATCAAAAACAATCATTACAGATATTCAGTCTCAAAAACAAAATCCATTCCGACAACTCAGATTTTATTTGGTGAGTTTCTAGACTTCCTAACTTGATTTCAGCGTAACATCCAATCAACCTGTCACATACGTTAAAATAAAAGTCAATACATAAAGTAAAGGTGAGTACACAAGTTTGCATAGATAATAGTATGAAAAATGTTTACCATAACCAGCATGTAACACGTAACGGGCGAAGCATGTAACTACCAACAATGATACAACCTAACCACGAGACTGCGTTGAAGAGTATGCGCGACACATGTTCACCGAAGCGAACACGTGAAGTAAAGTAATGTGATCCCTAGTAACCCCTTTCACAACAGGTGCTGAGTCCAAACTACAGTACTATCGATGCTGGAGGATGTCTAGTGTACACTGTATAAGCATAGTAACAAGCATTCAACAAATCACGTATAGCATGCGGGAGCGGTTAGCGTTTATAGAGTGTTTGCATTGTGTGTTGTGTTTTGATATAGAACGTATGTAACACCCAAAAGTGCGTTAAACGAAAATGGGTTTGAGTATACTCACGGTGTGTGTCTAGCAAGTAAACACAATCTGGATTGGCTTGAAGGGAACACGTCGGGTCAGCCTGTGCACGGAAACAGAAGCATAAGTCTTTCTCAGGGTTGAATGGTCGTAAACAGAGTGTCGAGTGGGGTAAAAAGTGGGTTAAGTGTTCAACAGGCTATCCAAACGGATGGGTCCAGTCCATCCGGGCGGATGGGTTCCATCCGGACGAATGGTCATCTGGACGGATGGCCATTCGAACGGATAGTCTGTGAACCGTTAGAATTTTTGAACTTTTGATTAAAATGTTTTAACAGTTGTGGCAACAAAATTAAACAACGGATATCATCAGGGTCAGGTCATCCGGACGGATGGCCATTCAGGCGGATGATCTGGGTTGAAGTTTTGAAAATTTTCCTAAGTAAAAGTTTTAATTTAATGGAGACGACGTGACGACGTGTCAAACAACGGAAAAATGCCAAACCCAGTTCATTCGGCCGGATGGGCCCAACCTATTCGGACAAACGTGTTGTTCTTGTTGAAGATTCCTATTTGACCCGTTAATCGGTCCATCTCTTCGATGGAAATCAGTTCTCAAGCTGGCTTTTGACTAAGGAACGAGCCTAGAGTCTGACTGAGTCCCGATTCCATAATATTGTGTAAAAACCGAAGAAAAGTTGAAAACAGATGAAAAAGTGTTGAAATATTTCATAACTAAGTTGAAAAGTGTGAAAATCCTTTAGATCTTGAACCAATTTCGATTGAATGATGTTCCACAACAGTTTTCCTAAGCAAAACGAGTAAAAACCACCTTAGAGAGGTCTAAGATCAGTGATTTCGAGAAAAAGTTAAAGTGTGTGTGTGATTTTGATGAAGAAGATTGAGTAGAAGTGATTAGAGATGAAGATTGACGAAGATTCGAGGGAAAAAAAGCTTACAAAATGGCCTTGAATCTCGTCTGGAACTTGGGGAGCGGATGGGAGTGTCAAAGTGTTGAAATGAGGGTATACGGCTGGTATTTATAGGGGGAGGGCGAGGTTTAAGTCGATGTGCGAGTGGCAGTGTCCGGATGGCTCCATCCGGACGAATGCTCATTCGGATGGATGGTCATCCGGGCGGATGGCCATTCGGACGACCGAGTTTGTGTTTGTTAGTTTACCAGCTCTGGTTTGTTTGTTAAGCGTTGCGTTGCGTTTAATCGAGTTGTGAGTGAGCGTTTGAGCGTATAAGCGTTGCGTTGATAACCACATAACATTCTAAACATGTAACCACACAATTAACAGACATAGTTTAATTAATCCGCGTTTCGAGTCTGCGTTGAGTTTGCGTTGCGATAGCGCTTAAGTAATAGGCGTTATAAATAAGCAATGTAAGTTGAGATAAAATGTGTTTAGGTAGTAAGCATCATAAGTAGCGTTTAAATACGATAACTGCGATTGAATAAGCGTTGCATTATGTGTTTAAAAATGTGTTGAAAATATAGTTTAACCCATAGCGTTAATCGAATCCCAAGAGTACAAGCGTTTACAAAAGAAATACGATCACAGTAGGAACAACCGAAGTACGGGTTGTTACACTCACATTTTTACCGTTTTCCCTAAATTCTGACCCTATATATATATATATATATAGAAACGTGATATGGAGAAAACGGCAAAAAGTGTGAGAACGGTGAGAACACATCCTGGCCGAACACGTGGCGTGGGGCATGATCAGGGTCCGAGGGGTTTTTTTGTCTTTTTAGTATTCTTCTCCTTTCACGATTTTCGCGTTTGACATGCTTCTTTATTTTTTGCGTGCAAGATAATTTTGGCGTTTTGTAGATTTAGTAATTATTTGGCGTTTTATTGTTTTTTCTCAGATTTCTTCTCTTTGAGTTAATTCTTTTTGTGTCACATAGTTAATATTTTGGCGTTATGGCTTTTTCCATGTCATTTTTGGCGTTTTCTATCTTTTTGTTAATAATTCATTACCATAGATTAATATTTTAAAAAATTACAATAACTCGAAAATCAAAATAATCTAATAGTCTTCCGTAGGTGGGATTACATCAGAGATGTACCCATCACTTTGTTCTTCACTTTCTTCAGATTCTTCATCATCAAAATTCATTTTTGCGTATAACGCCATTAGCTCGTCTTTTCTTTGCTACAGCTTATTCTTGAATATCACTGCACCCTTGGATTTTGGATCGTTTGAAAGTGTTAAATCACAGAGTTGTTCAATGATAGATAGCAACCCTGTCTTCAACATTTCTTCCATTGGTCTTGAATATTGCACCCCGTTTTTATAAGTTACTTCAAGTGTTCCTTCTTTCTCATGCAATACCCAACTGCTAAGTTTTGGTATTTGTGTATCTTCAGTATCATCATCATCTTCATCATCTTCTGCTGGAAACTTTTTCTCTAGTCTTTTTATTACAGTTATTGTTCTTTCACAATCGTTGTCTCTTGGAACCCCAAGGGCCAGGATATCCTTCTGAACATTTTCATTCATTCCCATTATGGCTTTTATTGCTCTTACCTTTACCCTTCTCCTGTTAGCGAACTTTATGATGAATCTTTTTTCTTTCCTTTCAAACCTCCATGCAATAACCTTAGCCATTTTTTAAATTTTTTGGCGTTTTGGAGAATATGTGGCGTTTTAGTTTTTTGGCGTGTTTGAGCTTGGGTTCTGATGGTCTTCTTTTATATTGACTTTTTTTCCCGCGTATATCAGGTAATTATAGCGTTTTGAAAAAGATAAATAAATTTAATATAATAAATGTTAGTAATTATATTTTCCGTCGTTTCATTTTACTGTTTTTTGCAGTTTACCGTGTTTTGTTTTCAGACTCAACTGTTTTAATGGTGTAACACGTCAAATCTTTTGACGGTTGTAATTATGGCGTTTTGTTTTCCAATGGCGGTTAGATAACTATTGGATTTCTTTTTGTTTTATATTCTTTGCACATTGTTTCACTCTTTTTTTATAATATTAGTTGTTCAAATTAATTTTATTATAGTTTGGTAGTTTTTTGGGGCCTTTTTTATGGCATTATGGCGTTTTACACGTATTTGATAATTTTGGCGTTTTATTATATTTTTCATTATAGCATTAATATTATTTTGTTGTTTATTAACTGACATTACAAAACAAACAATAGACAAAGAAAATTAAAAAAAAAAGTAAAAAAAAAAACAAAGTAGAAGCAATTTATGATTTTAAATCTTTAGTGTCATCAGTCTCTTTTTTCTTTTGAAACTACAAGAAATGTGACAAATAAATGGCGTTTTGGGTTTGGCATTGTTTATTTTCTTTGTTTAGGTGTTGAAGTGTTTTTGTTGATGTTGGAGACATAGAGCGACCCCCTGTGGGTGGATGCTATCTGCGACTGGTATAGGTCTCTTCTTATCATCCAAACTTTCTTCAGGAACAAAGATGACAGTATGACATATGGGTGTCATTAGTCCCTCTTTTTTCAATTTTGTCCATCTCATGCAGCAAAATCTTTCTACACTCGCTTAACAAATCATTAAATGAAGCTTCATGCAGAACTTTACTGAGGATCAAAGAAAAGATGTTTGCTGTCGTCGTATTTTTTTGCGTTTTACATTGAGTTGTAAATTTTTTTAGCAACCACTATGTGTATTTTTGTGTGATAAACGGATGGTGGTAAGGCGTTTCTATTTATAGAATTTTTTTGGTGGGTAGGTTAGGCGGGATGTTATTTTTATAACAAAAAATGTAATTAACATTTATCCGGATGTAAACTTTGGCGTTATATATAATGGCGTTTCATATTTTATGGCATTTTTGTAGCCAGAGAGCTTAAATATAAACACAGAGAAAAGTACGCAGTGATAAAATTGGCGTTTTGTATTTATTTGGCGTTTTATTTTCAATGGCGTTTTATGTGAGGAATTGTTTTTTACTTTTTTACCCTTAATGACGCGCGTCCACGTAATAAAATTGGTGTTATTTACTAAAATGTCACCACGCCAATCTAGTCCATAGATTATTTTGATCGGACGATCCATAAGCGTTCTCTCCGTTCTCACACTTTTGAGCGTTTTCTCTAAATCATGACCCTATATGGAGAAAGAGATATGTGAATATTAAGATCGAATTTATAATAATGTGCACAAACTAAAATTATTCATGCTTATTTTTAATGCAAAATAATAGTAGGTGTTATTGCAATTCCAAATCAAAATATTTGTTTTTTTTTTTGTTTTTTAAGTTTTCTAATCCAAAATCCTAATATTAACTTTTAATACAAATCATAATACTTTTATTTTAATTCAAAATTCATAATATTTGTTTTGTATAATGCAATACGTGTATTTATCTCGAGGCCGTACATTCACCATTGTTCGAAAGCCTACTGTGATAAAACTTCTGGCCTATCTTAAATAAATCGTAAACAAATTACATTAAGTAAGACTTCAACCTATGATCTCTACATTAAAATATCATAAAATTATTTTCTCCAGAACCGATTAATCTAGGACTTATTGACTTGTACACCTACTGGTAATAATTGATGCATAGAGCTAAAGCAATTATATCCATTAACATAGAATTGGAACCTTCCACCGTATAAAGAACAAATTTTGTGGTGGAATACAAGGATAATATTATAATACAATTCGAGAAACCCGAATTAATTCTCATTCCTGTATGATATAAAGAGATCCGTGCAAAAAACCAAAGGCTAAGGGCACATGAATATATGAAGAGTTCAATTGCTTATTTATTTTGAGACTTTTATACAAATATTAAAAGCATGGTGTTATAAAACTATCCTCATAACACAACAATATGAGAATAATTAGGATAAAAGTAATCTAGTATACCCTAAAAAACACCTTACAACCCCAACAACGCCACTTTTCCACGCTCGGGGGCGTTTTTTCAAGCAAATTGCTTTTGGCGTGCTTTATTCCACGCCTTGCTTCCTTTTGTTTGTCCAATCATCATAGATCTTCCTTTGTTTGTCCAATAAGATTTTTTGATGGTTTTTTTTTATTTAAATCTCTTTTAACACAATGCCCATATCCCCACTACACCCATTTTAGAAAACGCCTCATAATGCCACAATGCCACCTTGTTGACTGAGCTACCGCATGGCGCAAAACGCCCAAGGGTAGGGGCACTACCACTACACATGGTCTTATACGATGAGATACAATAGAGCATATATAGAAGATGGATACTTGTTGAACAACCCTAATCTATTTTAAAAATTGATAACTATAATAAATTAATATATTTATAAGATTCGCTCTTGGTTATCAACTTTATACACTTGGAGATGCGGCCTCATTAAAAAACCTTCATCGGAAAACATAGTGGGACAAAGGGGGCTGTTTGGTAGCCTCTGAATGGTCATTAAGAGGCTACCTCTTAATGAAACAATTAAGAATTTTACCAATGAGAAGGTGGAAGAATGTGACATGTGATGATTTACCATTCAGAGGTTACCTCTTAACCATTCAGACTTGAGGTTACCTCTTATTCATTGAGAGGTTTTAAACCATTAAAATGTAGCATCTGAATGGTCATTAAGATGCTACCAAACAGCCCCAAAACTTCAGCTAAGGAAAAAAAAGCGCAACACATATATTCTTCCCCTGATACTTCTTGATCAGGTATACTTCTTTGTTAAAAACCTTACTAAAAAAACTCAATGAGACAAAAATAGTGAAGAAAAAAAGAGTGTAACTTGTTTCATACTCCCATCATTTTCCGATCTTCTATCAAAGTTACTAAATTTTTTTGTATTTGATGATGCTAAATTACCAATTGATCTTTTCATGTACTTCTTTATGCTAAAAAATGTTGTAATGTCATCATGTAAGCTTTCGGTGCTTCCTCTCGTAAACGAATACCACAAGATTTATATATGTGTTGTGTTACATTTCCTTCGTCTACAAGACAAACCAAACTTGTTTTTAATGGGTTAATAAAATATAGTCACAAATCATCCTTACTAGAGGGGTCAGGGCATCGAAATAATTGTTTCATTATTCCAATATCTCCTTGCTTGTATCATGCTGATAAATTTACACAAAAGATATATATATATATATATATAGGACAAAGATCCGTTAGGAACCACCTTTTATTGCGAGAACTACGAGAACCAATGTGAACACAACCAAAAATAGCTAAAAATCACAAAAAAAAAAAAATTAATATTTTTTATAAAAAATTCGCTACTTTTCGAAACAAAAAAAAAAGAATTTTTTTTGCTACTAAAAGTAGCGATTTTAACATAAAAAATATTAAAAAAAAATTTTAGATTTTTTTTTTATTTTTTTAGGTTTTTTTGGGGTTTAGTTTTTAGCATTTTAGCTTGGGGGGTGGGGGGTTTAGGTTTTGATTTTTTATAGTTTCAATTTTTAATATTAACTTGGGATTTTTTAATCTTTCCTCAGTCGTATAAATACTAATTTCTTCTTTAAGAAAATTTATTTGGTTAGTCTTAGCCTGTATAAGAAATTCATTTAAATATTTTTCAAAAGGCTGAGTTATAAACTCAAAGTACAGCTCTTTGTTATTATAAAAAGCTTTAAAACCTTTTTTTATTAACTTCTTTTAAAAGAAATATTTTTGAAAGAAATGGAGTCCCTAATATAACTTCATTTGTTATATTTTTTATAAGAACAAATGATAAAGGAATACATTCCCCATTATTGCAAATCTTTGCATTAGGAATTTTATATCTAACTCTCATGTCTTGCCTATTAGCCGCTCTAAGGATATGAGATGTTTTTTCAAAATATTTTGTAGGAATCAACCCTTCTCTTATACAATTTAAATCTGCTCCGGAATCAATAAAAGCAACAAAACCCTTTTTAAAAGTATTTTGTATTAATAAGGTTATTTTAACTAACCATTTTTGAGAAATAAATTTTTCCATTTTATGAATATATTCATATTCTCCCTTATTTTTAATAACTAAAGGAGGATATTCCTGATCATAATTAGTATTATCAATAGGACTATTAATAGGAAATAAAGACGGGAGACCATCAATAAACTTGGACTTCCAATGAGAACTATTATTCTCTGGGAGCTCATAAACTCTACTTAAAAAGACATCTTTATACCATCTAAACGAAGTTAAAGTATGGCATCTCAGACCATTTAGTAATGTTCTTATGGTTTCAGAATTATCTGACCATCTTCCTGTAAAGTGTTCTATAATGGTTATGATTAAAGTGTAAACAGCATCAAATATTTGCTTATCACCTTCTTGCCAATAATGTTTATAAATTTGTTCTTGTTTATTACCTATATAATTATCCCACCATCCTTTTAACTGTCCTGTAAAACCTGCAGTTATCATTTTACAGACTATTTCGTCAGTATTTTGATTATTTTTAGCTATGGTGGCATACATCAACATTCTATGTGTCATCATATAAACTTGCCTATCAGTATAACCATCTAAATTCCATTCATAGATAGCTTTTCCATTATAAGAATTATTTATTTCAAATTCTTGTTCCTCATGAAGAACATCCTGAGGAGTAGGCCTAGGATAGTAATATAACCTTTGTCTAGGTCTCTCAGCATATTTACTATTATAATTATCATAGGTCTTATGATTTTTACCTTTCCCAAATTTATTTATGGAGTCAGTAACATAAGCTTCATAAGTTTCATCATCCATGTTTTCTTCTTCACTCATAACATTGAGCTGGATATTTGAAAACTTTTCCTTTATAATTCCTATTAAGTCATCCATGGACTTAAGTTCTTCTTCAGGTTTTATTATATAATTTTCTATCTCAGGGGGAGGCTGGATAGTAGCTTTAGCTAATATGGCTAACTCAGGCTCAGAAGATTTTGTATTACTAGATTCTCCAATTTCTTTTTTCTAGTTAACCAAAACCCTTTCAATTTTATTATTTATTTCTTGGAGATTGTCAGACAAATTTTTAAGACATAAATTTGTATAATTATTTTGTTCTATAATATGATTAACATGAGCAATAGTCGTAGTCATGGACTCATTATGTAAAGCCCTTTTAAAAGCAGCAAAATGTATAGCATAATTTTCTTTTGTCATTTCAAAATCATTTTGAGGAGGAAAGACAGATTTTATTATTTCTCCTGTAATAAGTCTATAATTTTTTTCAATAACTGAAATATATTTCAAAGAATATTTGTTTATAAACCAAACAGGAAACTCTATGATTTCTTGAACATCATTCAAATCTTTATAAAATTCTCTCCCTATTTGAAACCTTTTATCTCTAGAATATGACTCTAAAAACCATTCTTTAAATGGTATCCATATAGGATCTTTATATTGTTCACATATTTGCTGTCTAATGACAGATCCCGGACTAAAATCAAGTTTTTCTTTTATCATTATAAACTAAAACTCATGTGTGAGACTGTATCATCCTCACTAACAGGTTGGTATATTCCTGAAACTAAATTGTTGTTATCAACATTTAAATTTTCTACTCTACTATTTCTTATTTGAGAAGTAGAGGCTCTAGAAGATTCTGGTAAATCCACTTTATAATCAAGAGGTGATATATAAGATCTAGCATAAATAGATTTCAATAGTTTTTTTATCCTTTCTTTCTTCTTCAAATTCTATTTCTATATTTCCTTCAGGAGTTTCTATTAATCTCCTTAGCTTATGATTTATTTGTGGTTGAATTTTAATAGCCCTGTTAATAACCCAATTTTCTGGAAAAGTTATTTCTTCCCATTTAACTGGTCTTCTTATGGAAATATTAGATTTTCCATAATTTGTTTCTATTAAAATAGTTTCATCATTAGGTTTATCAACCCTTTTACATCTAGCATTCATAGTGGTAAGAAGTCTATAATATATTCTATAACAGATACATATGACTTCGGATCCTTCAGCATAATTATAACCATGCGTTTTAACATATAAAGTTAAAGCATCATCAATATTTTGATCTGTTAGGGATAAATGAATATCAGGATAGACATTAAAATATACTAGACCATGTGCCATACTGGTTTCTATAATTCCCATTAATGATTGTTTCCAGTTTAAATTACGAGCATCTCGTAACACAGCTAAAAAACTTTCTGGTAAACCTTTTAATGTTAACGGTTTAAAAGCAACTTGGACTAAACCGATATGCATAAAGTTAAAATCTTTTTTATATCTGTTTATGTCAGATATATTCAAAAGTTTTATTACCATTTCCTCATCTTTTATAGACGCTGATTCTTCAGTGGTTTTAACCACATGTTTGTTTATTAAATTATCAAAACTTCCAATTTGGTATATGACCTTAGGATTTATATAAGGTATCGTCCATTTATTAAGTAGATCAAGATCCTGAGGTATATCATATTCCTCATTAGTACTATTTTTTATAGTACTTTCTTTCTAAACAAATTTATCATGACTTAAATTAAAGTATTGAAACAAGACATACAATAACTTCCTTTGAATCCATGGCTCTGATACCATACGGGGAGAATATGGTATGAATTTTTACAAAACATTAAACCGTCAAATCATATGGGGAGAATATGGTATGAATTTTTACAAAACATTAAACCGTCAAATTAACTTATAAGGTAAATTAAAACCAGTCACACTAAAATTCCCTATCAATCACATAAATACGGGATACAACGTGGACGAAGGTTCCCTTAGTTCATTAATTGCCAGTTTAAAATTTTAACCCTGCCAGTTTATGTTTTAACCAAAAACTCTTTTATAATATTAGGACCATGTTATCAAAAGACTTTATTGAGCCATGTTTCAATACTTTAAGGGCTTTAGCCCATCATGATTATGATAAAGAAATCAAAATTAAAATTCTTACTTTGGAACACCGAAGGGATCTTCAAAGTTGGAAGATTTTATTTAATATGCTTCAAATAGTGCTTCAAATATTTTACAAGTGCAGGATTTTTAGAGAGAGAAAAAAGGGGCTAAAGATTAGCGTGTCCTTCTTCCTTACAAAGTAACCCTATATATAGGAATTTAAAAGGGAAACAAACAAAAAATAAAAAGAAGAACGGACAAAAAAGGAAAAGCAAAAGGAAAAGAGGACTCTATGATTGTCCTTGATGCCGTATAATGGCCAAACTTTTTCCCATATTTCAAAGATGCCCATTATGAGTAAGGTCCTTGTGTTGGCTCAATTATCAGTCTTTTTTTGTCTCCTCTTTGGATTCTTTCTTTGGGGTGAATTCTTCTACCACCGTTTGAAGATATGCTTCTAGATTATCATCCAGTCTTATTTCTGGAATATCTTCTATTGGTTGAGATTCTCCTGCTAAACATGAGAAACGGTTCTCATCTTCTTGGCTGGTGGATGAGATTGACATTGCTCTGGAGGATTTTTCATTGCTTGATTCAAAAAACTTTTTTAACTCCTTCTTCATTTCTTCCTTGTATAATGAAAGAATTTCAGCCTTTGAGGCTACGGAGACTGCTTGCTTATCTTGAATTCTTCTTGATATTTGTTCAAAAGGACTCGGAAGCTGTCTTTGTTGTCTTTTATCAATCTGAGATTTATAATACTCTGTTTTATTGGTGATCAATTTTATTGTGTCTTGACCTTCCAATTCTTTTGTAGAGTTATTAACTCTTGTCATCTTTGACCAGAACTTTGTATAAGAAGTTCTTTTGAGACAGGAAATATTATCCCGCAGGGTATAACCTGTTGTGGGTTTCCATCTCCAAATCCATGGTATGGAAAATTCTATAAAAAAAGTACATTGAGGCTATTCCCTCAAACCAAGTTTTATTATACTCGGCTTCTATCAGGTCTGGAGAAACTGCTACCCATTCTTGGTAGAGACCTTTGAATGGTTCAGGGAGGATTTGAACTGATGGACCATATAAAATGAACCATTTTTGGAACCAACTAGGAATTCCATCTTTATAAATCTTATCACTCACTTTTATGAACCATGAGTGTTTTTTGCTGGGGGTTTTCATAAAATAAACATTTTTCAAAACTTTGGATGTAATCCCAATAATTATATTTATAAGTTTGCCTATTAGAATTTATAAATTCCTTTTCATTTAAAGTACTTAATCCCCACTTTTGAGGAGATAAAAGAGATTTTATAAAAATCTTACTAAAATTAAATGAACTCTTAATTTTATCTGCTGGATAAAAATGTCTTATTTCAGCAGACTCGGAAACTTGTATAATACTTTCATAATATTGTCTTGGTTTATAAGAAGTGGCATCATAAGATGCTGGTTCTAAATATTTTTGCATAAGAAACCAAGGATCATCAAAAAACTTTATATCTTCTTGGTTTAGAAGAATTATTTTATTTTGTCTGTCGGATATAACCCATGATTCTTCATCATCTTCCTGTGCTATATGAGTATAAGAGGGAGCCTTTGAGGCTTGTTCCTCTTCCTGGGCTTTTATAATAGCCATAATCTTTTCATATGACGGATCATTGGGACTGATTTGAATACCCATATTATTATTATTATTATTTAAGCTGCTAGAAGCAATATCAGAGGCTACGAGCCTTCTGTTTCCTTGTTGAACCAAGACTAAATCTTGGCTTCTTCCCCTGCCTCTGCCTCTTCCCCTATAAGTGGAAAAAGGTTGTTTTCCTCTGTTATGAGGAATCATACCTGAAAGTATAAAATCAGGCTGATGAGATTATTTTCTTATTATCCTCAAGAACCTTTATTTGATTCTTGATTACAATTAGAACAATATATTCTTCTGAAAGATCTTTCATTCTATTAGGATTACTATAATCATTCATTAAATTATGAATTCTCACAATTGTCATTCTTTTTATAATATTATAATTATTTTTATCAGTTTGGATATTATCAAAAACCCTTTTTAGTGGTCCTCTGGCCTTTGTCATTAGAACACCTGCAATTTACACATAAGATATTATCTTCAAATATTCTCTAGTCAGAAAATCTGGAAGACTATTTTATTCTCCTTTTTTATATTGTATTTCAAAATCAAATGGGGCTAATTGAGATTGCCATCTAGCAAACATTTGTTTTGAAACATCATGTTTAAAATCTTTTTGAAACATAAATTTGGCTGCTTGACAATCAGTTTTTATTATAAACTTCTGATTGTATAAATCATCTTGAAACTTCAAAACACATTTTAAAATTGCTAAAATTTCTTTTGCAATAGTAGCATATTTCTTCTGGCTATCAAGCCATTTTCCTGAATGAAATCTAACAAGATATTCTTGTTTTGTTTGAGGAGAAATTTGTTTTAATATTCCCCCATAACCTATTTCTGAGGCATCCATTTCAATAATCTTTTCCCAATTAGGATTAGCAATAGACATGCAAGGAAGACCTAAAACCTTTTGTTTTATTTTTATGACTGCTTGAGTATGATTTTCATCCCAAGGCTTTGGATTCTTTTTTAGTCTATCATATAAAATAGAAGGATCTTTAGCTAAATCATGATAATAAGGAGCTATATAATTCAGACTTCCCAAAAACCTTTGAAGTTGAGTTTTATCTGTAATTTTATCAGGGAATTTAGAAGCAAATTCTATACTTCTATTAATAGGAATGATTTTCCCTTTTTCTATGATATGACCTAGAAATCTGATACTTGTTTGAAATAACATCATCTTTGGACTGGAAATAACCAACCCATTTTTTATAATAATGGTTCTAAATATATCAAGGTGTCTAAAATGGTTTTCAATATCTTTTGAAAATACTAATATATCGTCTATATAAACAATTATAAAATTTGAAAAAGGAATGAATATTTCATTCATGATTTTTTGGAATTCTAAAGGGGCATTCTTTAACCCAAATGGCATAACATTCCATTCATATTGCCCAAAAGGAACATTAAAAGCAGTTTTATACCTATCTTTTTTGTCAATTTGAATCTGCCAATATCCAGATTTTAAATCAAATTTTGAAAATATTAGAGCATCATATAATCTATCTAACAAATCTTTTTTATTAGGAATTGGATACCTTATCCATTTCAAAACTTTATTAAGAGGTTTATAGTTTATGACTAATCTTGGAACACCTCTTTCAATTTCAGAGTGTTTATTAACATAAAAGGCAGTACATGACCATGGAGATTTTGAAGGACATATTAATCATTTTTGTTGAAGGGAATCAATTTCTCGTTTACATAACTCCAAATATTCAGAGTTCATCTGACAAGGTCTTGCTTTGGTTGGAATATTGCTTTCTATAAAATTATCTTCATAAGGAAGAGAGACAATATGTTGTTTTCTATTCCAAAAGGCATTTGGATGATCATTACATATATATATATATATATATTCATAGCTAGAAAGAAATAGTAGTGCATAATTGTACTTTAACTATGGTACTTCTGGACCAAAAATCGTTACTGCTTTGATACGATATGATAAGAGTTATTTCTGTATCAAGTAATTGGACAGTAACATACTTCGATAATAAGCTCTGTACACATTAAATTGTCCTAACATCTTCTACATGTATTATGATTGATGGATAAAAATATAATTCACAGATACTTAAACTGCATGTTGAACAATAATTACACTATTACAAGGTCTTTTAAAAGTTCTTTCTCTAAAAGCTTGACAATTCTCTCGATGATATGTAAATCATCACTATAAACTATGATTATAGTGAACTTTTAAGAGTGAAATTTTGATAAAAATATGGCTAAATTTATCAAACTTGTATCCCTCTTAACCATAATATATTCTGAGTTGTATAACACTCAACCTGACTATTTTAGTTTATACGTATTTTGTTAACTTTACAAAGTACATTCTTGAGGGTTTTATATCAACGCTTTTGGTATTATCAATCCATTAGAGACTTCTTTCCATCTTAACCAATGATGCATGTGCATTCATTCTTTTTAAGATTTTTGGTACAGTGTTATTATTTATCAAATCAATCAGAAAAAGTGATAGCATCTAATTAATTTTCAGTCCATATTGTACCATATTAATACATTGAGATAGCATAATCACTAGATCCAGTTTATTCCCTGCATATGTTTTGGTGCACAAGAATTACATCATACGATGTTTTAGATCACCTATTATGCACTCAACTGCTTTGGGAATCTCATTAGGAGTTCAATGGTATTCAATTCAATAACATATCAATTATATTTAATTCTGTAACATACACATAGAGCTGTAAACGCACCGAACGTTCAGCGAACAGTTCGTGAACCATTCATCGGGAAGTTTGTTTATGTTCGTTCGTTTAATAGATGAACGAACATGAACATAAAATTTCGTTCGATTTGTTAAATGAACGAACATGAACAAAGCTCCAGTTCGTTTGATTGTGTTCATGAACGTTTCCTAATGCATTCATGAATGTTCGTTCATTTACGATCATTCATTTTCGTTTGTTTATGTTGTTCATGAAAGATTTTGTACATTTATATCATTTAATTTATTACCCTAACAATTAAAATAGGACCTATTCAATACCTTGTTTTTACATTGTTCCTCTCTACTTACTCATTATTCAAATCGATGAATACATCAAGTTCCATTTACTTCCTCATTATTCACTTCAAGTTCCAGTGTTGCTCCCTCTACCATCCATTTCCAGCCTCTGCTAAATTTATTTGTGGTTGTTGGTATTCGTGAACAGTCCGTGAACATGTTCATATCCCTAATGAACGAACACGAACAGAAACTCTTGTTCGGTATGTATTCATGAACCGTTCGTGAACACATTATTTTCTTAACGAACGAACACGAACAAGGCCTTGTTCGTTTTCGTTTGGTTTGTTTACAACCATACATACACATAATGTATTCAAATATGAATCTATACAATAATCATAGTGTTCTTGAGAACTTATATTATATGATTTTGACAATTTAAATCCTTTAGGGACTTTCATGTAAACTTTCAGTACCAAGTGAATCACAAAATTTGTTAGATGCATATCAATTCTCTCTTTGTATTACCAGAATAACAAGATGTTGAAAAATTTGTTACATCCATCACTGCAGAATACGTCTCCTCATAATCAATCACAAGTCATTGCAAAATAAAATCCTTGTACAACTAATTTTGCATGGTATCACTTAATTTGTATAAAAGACCCGTTTGTATCAGACACATTTTATAACTTTAGTTGTAAGGACTATCGCTCTGAAGACTTTTTTTTTTTCATTAGAGAACTTAACTATGTCTTATTTGTGTCTTTTCCTCTTAGCCGATAATTACATGTTTTCATTCATAGGAAAATATTATATCATGATCATCATTATACCATCATTTTAAGCGTTATATCATATATAAAAGTATAACAACGGTGATTATTTTTCGATTCCATATATTACACAGACATGATAAAATACATTTTGAGATATCTTTATTTTCAGGTATATAAGATTCTTCTCGAACAATTATGTCTAATGACTTTTTAGGAGATTTTACCTCGACTTGACCATCTTTATTACTTAATTGCTTCAGTTTTCTAGGATTTATATTACTGGAACCTTCTATTCTACACTTTAGATTTGCATATACCTATGACTATAGGTGGTTGTCCTGCTGGGACAAATATTAAATGGAGCATTAGGAGTTGGGATATCTGACTTAGCTAGTCACATTATTTTGGTAAGTGAATGCGTCTAGCAATTGTTTTGCCAGTCTTTGTAAATGAGTTATCATTTGAACTTCTGGTTTTGAGAATCAATCATAATTCCTACCAATTTATTTCTTTTCCGTCTGATTTTTATTTCTCCATAATGTTGGGAATGTTGATTATTTTAAAGTGAAATCAGTATGACGGATCATCGAATCCAGCTGATCACAAGTATGTTTTATGTGGTGTGGTTGAAGTTGAAGAATGATCAAACGCTCACATGGTGCCACATGTGTGTTCAGACTCTGGTCTAAATGACTAGACTATGGTTTGATGGTCTTTCTAGGGGAGATACTAATAATTCGCTCAGAATCTGGTCAAAACACCTTAGGGGAGTGCACGATAACCGCATGCGAGATAACAAGAGTAAGAAGAATTTATCACACGTTTTAGTGTGGATAGCGTTGATCAATGCATTTTGTGTATAGTTTATTTTCTATTAATTAAAAGATAAATGTCAGTGGTGGTTAGTGGCGGCGGGGTGATGGCCGTCGGTGCTGGTTGGTGGCAGCCGAGGTGGCGGTGGGTGGCGACAACCTTGGTGGCTGTCAGTGGTGGTTAGTGGCGGTGGAGGCGGTGGCCAACGGCGACGGTGGTGGTGGTGGTGATGATGGTGGGTGGCGGCGACGGTTGGTGGTGGCGGCGGTGGTGGCGACAACGACTGGTGGGTGGCAACGGCAGTGGTGGTGGGCGGCGTCAGTTGTGGGCATCGAGGTGGTTGCGGATGCGGTAGTTGGTGGCGGCGGAGGCAGTAGCTGGTGGTGGCGGTGGTGGGTGGTGATGACGGTGATGGGTTATGGTATGCTAACGAAGGGTGCAAAAGGGGGATGGAATGAAAAAAAAGAAACATGGGGGCCGATGGAATGATTTTCTTAGAATGAATGCCTTATGTAATAGGTAATTTCATTACATTACATTGACCAACCAAACACCCTTTTTTCATTCCTTTATAATGGTTTATTCCGTTCCACCTCTCATTTTTCATATTAAATACTACCTAAAAAAAGAACCTAATAAATTGTAAAAGGAAAAGAATAATATGAAGTTAGCTGGTTGAATATTTATCATTGTAGTTATGAACTTTTTGGTTCCAACTCATACGGCTAATTAGTTTTGATTGTGTTAACCTTATTTGCTTATTTACTATTATTATTTTTCTAAAGGAAAATACCATAAAATAGTAACTAAATTTTAAAAGTGTTTTAATTAGGACATTTGTATCATTTTTTCCTAATTAAATAACTTAACATTCAAATCAAATCATATCTTTTTTTTGTGTCAAGAAAAAAATGGAGCATAAGATGCTGTGTCAGATTATTTTAATATGTGAAATTATATTTATTAAAAATAAAAAACACTTTAATTACATTAAAAAAAAAAGAAACAGGTTACAATCCACGTCATCACTCAACGTTAGCATCAAATAAAAGGAAAAAAAGAAACAAAAATCCACATCATCACGGTTAAAGGCTTTGTCTTTACCAATGAACCACCACCCCAATGGTATTTGCTTATTTTTTATATGAACAGTTAACCTCATTTGCTTATCTTTTTGAATTATTTTTCAAGGCTTCAAAAGTTTTCTTATCTTTTTGTTTGAATTATTTTTTCAACGCTTCAAAAAGAAATGGTGGGTTACAATTGGACCAAGAATTGTAAGAGTTTCGCGATGGACTGCACATGGAATTAAAAGAAATATATATTGGGCTTTAGCCCAACAATTGGGCTTCAGGAAATTATTGGGTTTCAGCTACATTGATTATAACTGTTTTATGTATTTGTTTTGAGCTTTAAACAGTGTTAACGTCGGATTTTTCTTAAATCAACCTGTTGAGTTTCGATTAGAAGAGAAATGATTTGATAGTGTCACATGTTCATATTTGGTTGTCAAGTCATTAGGTCAATATGGCATGATTTCATGTCTCTCATTATCCTTCAATAACCTAAAACGAATGTGGTCATTATATCCATGTAATCTTCCAACTCGGTGTAAATTAACATAGGGTGTTTCTAGCTTCTTAACTCTGGCAAATGGGTCGGGTCGGTGGGTTTGGGTTGCTGGTCAGAACGGTTCGGGTCAAAGCGGGTCCGGGTCAAAACGGGTCGATTGAAAAAATGGGTTGTTTGGTTCGGGCCAGAATGGGTTTGGGTCACAATGGGTTCATGTCAGAAGGGGTTTATGTCAGAACGAGTTAGGGTCGAAACGGGATTCGGTTTGGGTCAGGTCAGGTTGGTTTAAACAACCGCTTTTTTAGAAGAAAGCTTGTAACAATAATTGAACCATCTTCACTTCTTCATATTCAAATACATATATATCTATAAACATATGTTTATTTGGCTGATTTATAGCAAGAAAAACAGAAAATAAATATAAATAATTAAATAATAAAAAGGTAATGTGCAGAGATGGGAATGACGGTGGACGGCAGAGACATGGATATAGTTGTCGATAGCGAATAGCGACAAATAGCGACAAGGCACCTATAGGCTACGAAGCGAATAGCGACAAATAGCGAACTAGGTTTTCGGAGTCCCTAAGCGAACTACGAAGTGGAGACCTTTTTACAAAATTATCCTTTCAACATATTTAGTAACAAAACACTCCTCCTTTACCCAGGCTTGGGACCGACAACTATAAACTAAAAAGTTTATAATTGGCGTAGTTAAAAATTTTTTTTGATTGTTATATGTTTTCGATAGATATAAATTTATTTAAGATATGATCCCTAATTACCTAAACAACAAATCAAAATAAGCAAACAAACAAGCCCTAAAGGCCTAAATAGCAAAATTATATCAGCAAATAAGACCTAATTACCTAAACAAAAACTTGAATCAGCAATTAATTAAAGAATAATAAGCCCTAATTCTCAAAAAAAATAAATAAATAAATAAATAACAATATCTAACCTGAGTGCAACTGCAACACTGCCACGTTCCAAGCCAACCACAGTAACAATTCGCAAAACTGATGTGTATGAGCTAAAATTCCAAATCGGCAAAACTGAATTCCAAATCGGCAAAAACTGAATTCCAAATCGGAAATCGGCAAAACTGAATTCCAAATCCACATTGGTTTCCAAAACTGAATTTAGTTCCAAAACTAAATTACAAATCGGTAAAACTGAATTCCAAAATTAAAATCCAAAATCTGAATCGACAATAAACTGAATTTAGTGTATGTTTAAGACTGTGAGCAATTGAGGGTTTGAGACGTGAGATTTGAGAAATATATATGTAAAACTAAATACAAAAAAAAAAAGCCGTTACCTTGTTCTTCAATTGAGATGTTATGATTATGCCCTAGCATCTTTGATTTTTCGGATTACATAAATACACAATCTTGATCGCCTGTTGAGTCTATACTATAGCATTAATCGCCACCCCTTCAGTTTTTTTCCTTCGAACTTCGCAGAAGTCAGAGTATACGTGTGTCTGTACGTTGTTTATGGTTACTAGGTTAATAGGTTTTAGGATTTTAATTTGGGTAATGGACTAGTAGGTTGCTTTATTTGCAGGCCTTTCAATGGGCTTTTTGAAGTATTACTTATAACTGGGCCTGGTATAAACAAAACACACCATAAATTTGGAGGCCTTTTAATTTGGGTGGCCCTAGGCCTGGGCCTAGGGTATGAAGTCTATTGGGGCGGCCCTGATTTTTTATATGTATATTACATCAAAATACCCTTGTATATATGCTATTTTACATGTATATTTAACAAAAACTAATAATTAGTAGCAAACGTTTAGGACTTATATGTTGGGTGTGTGAATGAAAGTATCAAAAGGTGGTAAATCTTTGTCCCACATTGGTGTGTGAACAAAGTTAGTGGTTGTTTATAAGGTAAACTCTTTACTACTCCATTGTAGCTTTGTGACATGTTTTACCACAAGTCCTACCCGTGCGCAGGGGGGGGGGGGGTGCAAAAAATAAGTTTTTGAACTGGAATTTAATTGAACTCGTGCGTGCCCGCACATCCTGTGGAAAAGAATGCAGCACCGAAAACTTTTTTTTTTCTATTAAAAAATGGCCCAAACGAGTTGAAAAAAACTAAAAAAAAAAAACATAACTGTCGCTAACTTCGCTATTCGTCGCTAAGACCCATATAGCGACACTTGGTCGCAAGGCTACATAGCGTGCTATCGCGGTCGCTATAGCCGCTATTAACAACTATGGACATGGACGACGGTGGTCGGCGGAGACATGGAGGACGGAGGTGTTGAACAACCCGTTGGTCAACGGCCTTGACCCGTTCTGACCCGTTGGTAACATTGCCTTGACCCATTTTGACCCGCTCTTTCTTATGAATACTTTGTTTGATGTCCGAAATGACCCGTTCTTTATTTTATTCATGAACAGATGAACCCAAAAGCCATAAATTTTTATCTAGACTGACCCGTAAGTGCTTGAACGGGTTATAATTGCCTACTGTATTCTTAACTATCTTTTGGGTGATCATCTTTAAAAATTTTCTATTTACAAACCAATCATTCGGTTTTTGTTATTAATTTAATTAGTCAAATCAAATTTTATATTCATGTTCACAAATCAGTCAATAAGTTTTAGTTTTCATTATTTTTAATCAATCAGGTTAAACCAAAGCTCAGTTTTAAATTAAGATTTAGGATTTATACTAGTTTTATTTTATTTGATTTCCTTATAGGAGTACTAGGTTAGAACCTCGTGCATTACACGGGTTGAATAAACGTAATTTTATATACCAAATAATAAAAAGTTATATTTTTATGAACCTCATATATTGTACGGGTTAAATAAATGTAATTTTATATATCAAATAATAAAAAAAATTATATCTTTAAAAACCATGTGTATTACATAGATTAAATAAATGTAATTTTGTATACTAAATACTAAAAATGACGTATCTTAAAAAAACCCGTGTATAATCGGGTTGAATAAATCTACCAAATAATAAAAAATTACATCCTTAAAAACCCTGTATGTTACACGTGTTGAATAGATCTAAAAAGAGTTATATCTTTAAAAACCATGTGTATTACACATATTAAACAAATGTAATTTCGTATATTAAATACTAAAAACGTCGTATCTTAAAAAAACCCGTGTATAGTCGGGTTGAAAAATCTACCAAATAATAAAAAAATGATATCCTTAAAAACCTCGTGTTTTACACGTGTTGAATAAATCTAATTTTACATAATAAATGATAAAAAAGTTATATGTTTAAAACCTTCGTGTATTAAACGGGTTATATAAATGTAACTTTGTATAGTAAATAATAAAAGAAATTATATTTTTCAAAACCCCTCATTTTACACGAGTTGAATAAATATAATTTTGTATACCAAATAATAAAAATAAAGTTATATTTTTAATAAATTAGGATAACATTTAATATTAATTTATTATTTATATATTTAATATAAGATAAGTAGGAAAGAGATGTATTTGTTTTAAAAATATATTAAATTAACAATTTGATTTAAGGATAATATTTTATTAAAGTATGATAAGATTTAATATTAATTTATTATTTATTTAGTTAACATAAGATAAGTATAGATTTGAGGATACCTTTAATGAATGACACGTCTCCAAAAGTTGGTTTCTTTTATTATAGATAGATAGATGTTACTTGTTCTTTAAGAGGTTGTTTTTTTAACGGCTAATTTTTTTCCCAAAAGTACTTACACCTCCTAAGGATTATAAATAGAGAATATAGTTTAGAGTTTATGAACCTTCAATAATCAAAGAGATTTTTTTTTGTTAAATCTATTGTTTGATTATGTTGAATAAGGCCTGATTTCGAGCAGAAACAACCTTTTTAATTCAATAAAAACATTTTTAATAATCTCCTGAGTATAAGAGATGAAAGAACGAAGTGTTTTTCTTTGAACGGTAAGGAACGACGTGTCAACCACCGTGACACCGGACGCTGTGACCAAGGTCGACTACTCGACTGCCGCCAGCCCTTTGGCTCTCCAGATGCGCGGAATTCTGACATCCAGCCGTATGAAGGCACGACAGTGGAATAATCTCGTCTCCCATCTAAGACGAATCGGCGCCACCTGTATTCACCCTTCACCTGGATGCTGCAGAAAATAATAAGGAGACTGAGAGTTGAACCTGGGTATAAAGGACATCAAATCTTTTCCGCAACCACTCCACCACTATCTCATTAGCAAAAAAAAAAAATAATAAATAAATAAAAAAAATAAAAAATAAAAATAAAAACTGAAGTGTTTTAACTTGTAGGTCACTTCACTTGCTCCTTTCAAAAAGAAGCCTTTCCCAGGCCCAATCCGAAGATTGTTTTACTATTTTCTTTTAAATACATCTAATACTAATAAAAAGGTCTACTTAATGCCACATGGCATTCTTATACTAATAAAAGATTCTACATAATGCCACATGGCATTATTCTCTACTAATATTATTATTATTATTATTATTATTATTAATTAATTAATTAATTAATACAAAACAATGGAAAATTCCTTAACAACTTAATACTAACAAATGTTTTATTGTCTACTTAGATATTGATCATTTACTTTTGAATTATCTAAAATATATAATTACTTATTAGTAACAATTATACTTGTAATAAACAATTTCAAATAATGTTAATGTGACAACACCTTCTTATTCTTTAAAAGAAATTTTTTTACTATATGTTTAAAACATCTATTAAATAAATTATTATTTTATAATATAATAATAATAATGGTAAAGAATAGGTTAATCCGATACTTGAAAACCGGTTTACATCCATGCTTTAAAAACACTTTTAATGTTATTAGACTCGTGTAATACACGGGTTTAATGATAAAATATCTTCAAAATAATTTTGATGCAAGTCTACACTCACCGGATGTCCTAAATAGAGTTATATTGATCAAAAGAATAGTTTATGTAATGGAACTCTACTACACGTCCTATCACTGGGTGATCAGGTTATTGAGACACTAATATTATGCGGATGTAATACTGGCACTTGAATGTTTATCCCTAGATTTCATTTAATTCTACCAAACAGAAGGATACGTATTGAAAAGAAGACAGTTTCCTCTCGCTTTATGTTTTGCCATGACGATAAATAAAAATACAAGACAAATAATTCACTTATACAAACTTTATTCGTCTATCTAAAATAACTAAACTCTATCTTAATGTTCTAATAGTGTGTAATTAGCAGGTCATCAGGTTATCGTTTTTTTTCTTATTTCTTATTTTCTTTAATGCTTATATAAATATAAATATTATTTATATTAAGAAAATATATTTTAAACCCTAAAAAACCTGCAAGACGTTTCATTCCAATTATCCATTGATCAAACAGGCTTCAACAACCTTGAAGACTTCAACGATTTTGACAACCTTCAAGACTTCGATGACCAATCTTCAACCCGTGCAATTCTTTGATGACAACCAGATTGATTTTTTTATATTGGAAAACAAAATCTAATTGGTAATTGGAAACCCTTGGCCAGGTTGTTTTATATGCAAGATTGATAAATTATAAAGTTAAAGAGTTGATCCAGGTTGGTTTTTGATGCAAGAACCATAAATCAGGTATTGGAAACCCTCGATTGGGTTGGTTTTGATCCAGAGTCCAGAGAAACTAATTTAAATAATCATATCCACAATAATAAAGTTAAATAATTGATAGTGCTGCTCAAATGATGTCATGGTGATGATTTCGGCCATTTTTAATTTGCTTTTGACCATCGTAAACTAATAAATAATCATATCAAACAGGTTATCTTTAAAATTTAACATTAGCAGATTGGTTTTTTATATTTCAAAGATCAAAGAGTTAAATATATATATTTCAAATATCATTGAGTAAAAAAGAAGGCTAATTGAAGATGCAAAAGCCAATAAGAAAGTTGTTTGTTCAGTCGTCAATGATGAACGAAGAAGATGCCAATTTAAACATTAAACTGATTCTTAAAATATAGGTCTTAATTTATATTTTCCACATCATCCTAAAGATTAAAATAATAATAATAATAATAATAATAATAAAACCTGACACATCATCATGGTAACCTGTTAACCTGATAATTACGTAGTATTGGAACACAAAATGAAACTCTAGTGACTTTAGAGAGACAAAAAAAGTTTCAGTGACTTAATTGGAACAATTGACAAACTTAGTTACATTTCTATAATGTTACCCCTATCTTAAATTGAAAAGTCGGTGGATTGTGCATAGACAATATCCAATAAATAATATTTAACTTTACCCCAAGTCAATATAACAAAAGATTGTAATGTAAAAATCGTAGTTCTGTAATTATATGAACTCCTACTGCTTTTCAAAATAAAAATTGTAAACTCCCAGTCAAAATCCTACTTTTCCACCCTCCTATCAAATCTCTCAAATCAGTTGAATCGGACTAATAATCGAGTTACTCATAATTGATTTGAAAGATATTTATATATTAAGTAAAGTAGCCATACCAAAAGTTACAAGCACATTAAAACAAATCAAAGCTAAATCAATAAAAACTTGAATAAATTTTAGACAAAATTGCAGAAAACAACCTTTATGTATACCCCAAACTGCACTTTATACCTTTCACTATGAAATCCGCCAAAACCAACCTTTACGTTCATGTTTTGCTACAAGTTCAACCTTTAACACAAACTCTGTTAATATTCTTGGTTAAATCACCTCACATGCTTTGCATGTGAGGGTATTATTGTTATTTCAACCTTGTTTTTTTTTTATTAATAAATTATATAATTACACATGACCCAATTCAAACTCTACTTAAATAAACAAATAAATCTAACCGATAAATCGAATAGTTAAACAATTCTATTTATTTAAACCTTCATCTTTATCCTCTTCTTTCTCTAATCTTTATATTCATTCTTTCTCTCATATAAACTGATCTAGAATAATTCCAACAGTGACTTATGTAACATAGATGAATTTTATGATTACAACAATGAATTTAATGAACTCAATACTGAGTTTTTTTTTTTCTTTTTCCTGGTTATTAAACCGTAACAGGTATGGACCCAACATCAAACTCAATATTATCTGGAGATGTTCGGAATGCTTTATCTCTTCTGTCAACAAGTTCTTGGTCTTCAAGTTGGCCTGAAGAACCCTCATCGTTTAATCAGTTCGCGCATGGAAACAGCATCGGCTTGTCACAACCGCGAGCGCCTGTCGAACTTCAGAACACTACAAGCAACACCCAGATGGAATTATTATACTCTTTTTAGGACATCGATTATTATACTAAACACATTAAGGGTTCGAACAGATGTTTGTAAATCACAAAGTGCTTTATATGCATAAATGAACATACTTGTCGAGTTATTTAGGAAAATTATGTGTCAAGATGAAATGAATAGTGTGCTCTGTTCATACCCAAAAACATGATACTGGGTTTTATCTTAAATGGGTCTTCTCCTAACTTCCATGTTTTAAATGATTGATTGTGAGAAAAACATTAATGTAGAGTTATGTAAGAAATCTGGGTTTACTTTGAGTGCATGATGTAGTGTTTTCATGGTGGGTACAACTGCCTATGCGCAAGGTACAACCTGGTCAAGCATATTAGTGGTAGTGTTAGAATGATCCTTGATGAAAATGAT